>JAJEKB010013498.1:0-24561 GCA_022393335.1 Macrotrachela quadricornifera
AAAAAATAATTTTCATCAATTAAATAATATTCATAAGGAATATTTATTGTTATTGATGAAAGGTCATGAAATAATTTTAAACGTTCAGGTTTTATATGAAATTGTAAAGATGATAAAATATTTTTATTAGAATTATTTATAAGAAGATCACGAAGTTCATATGCTATTGAATAAAGTTTAGTTGTTTTATTTAACATATATTCTTCATAAAATGATGATAATGTATATGGATAATAATATTCAAGTAAACTTAGACAATCAATTGGAATATGATTGGATAATGCAGGTAAAGAGTAAATGCCTATAAATTGAAAAAAAAATTTCGATCTTTCAATGGATGAATGAATTATGCATAAGAGAAGATTTGTTTATCAGAATATTTAAAGAAAATACCTGTTTTCTCTCAATATTGCAATGAAAAGCATTCAGTAGCTTATAGGAAATAAATTCTTGAATTTCTCTTACTTTCTTCTTGTATAACAAGACAAATGAATGATTAGTATTATTTTTTTTTAATTTAAAAAAATGTCATGTAATAGTATATACTAAACAATCATTTGAAAGAAAAAATTATTGATGTAAACAATTTTTATGTATAGTAAAAAATAAACCGATATTCGTTAGTCTGAATTTATTGACATAAACAAATGATGAATAATGAAAGATCGATTACAACTTATAGGACTAGACATAAATGTTCAAAATTGAGAATTTATATTATGGTCTTTTAATCAAGCATTATTGACTTCGTTGAAGAAATATACTACTGATTGAAATCATTCTTGAGAATAGAAATGTGAAAATTTTAGCATATAGACTATTTCAGATCTAATCTCTTGAATTGAAAAGGATTTATAATGTATGACGACTGTTCTTATTGTGAGTTTTATAACTCAAGAAGAGAAGAAATTTATGATTTGATCAACCTATCATTATGTAAACTATGCGCAACTTTTTGATACTTAGATGAATTTTACAGTATGGATAACTTCATTGACGGACTATACATAATAGTAGATTGGTCAAGTTATAAGCCTCTTCTTGTTTTAAGTTATAGGATTTACATTGAACTGAGCTCCTGAACTTGAAGTGTCTGACATCAGACTGATCCCATTGATATACATTTCTAAGGTAATCGATATGCTACAAAATATCAGATGATTAGTTCTAAATAATATCTATTTTACAATTTCTTCTTATGAATAAGTATTGAAAAGTCTTCGATGATCAAGAAAAAAACAATCAGTTCAATCGATTAAAACACAATGGAGAGATTGAAATTTTTCTCTCCCCGAAAAACTACTTCTGATCCACCTAATTGGTGATAATAAGAGAACATAAACAAGTTTATTGCATATAAGGTATTTTATTCTTATCAGAAAGTATCCAAGGGTGTTTTATTCATTCATCATCTTTTGGAATGTTGATGATGATAAAGAGGAAGATCAAATAAGTGTTATATTAGGTATTTAGAAATCTCGGATAAGACAGATTTCCGATATATCACGCACGATTGTTCTTTTACAGTTAATATTTATCTTACTAATTTGTTCTTTTGAATTTTCTTGTAAAAATTGTTTCCAAAGTTTTTTTAAACTAATTTGTATATCATCATGAAAAATACTAATAAATGGTAATAATTTAGGTCCATATTTATAAACCATTAAATTACAATAATGTGCAAAATGATCAGCAAATAAAAATCGAAATATAGTATCAAGTTGATAAAAATCTATTAAACGTATTTCAACTGTTATTATTGGTGATAAAATATCTTTAATTTGTTTTTTTGTATAAGAAATAAATTTATTCCAATATGGAATTATTTCTAATTGATTATGTCGAACAATAGTAGAATATAAACATATATATGATGCATCACCTGGCCATGAATGTATAATTAAATAAATAATTGATGATGTTATATAATCTAACCATATTTCTAATTTTGTTTCATTTAATGAACGAAAATAAATATAATAATTAAGATATAATTGACATTGATATAATATTGTACTACGAAATATTGGAATATTTAATAAATATTTATCAAGATCATGTGTAAAATTTAAAAATAAATTTAATATATATGTATTATTTAATGATTGTATTATTTGTTTATCTAACATAAATTGTATTAAATCTCGTAAATTATTTGGATGTCTTACAGATGAATAAATAATTGGTAAAATATATTTATTTGATATTAAATGATCTAAATCATCAGTTATTGAAGAATTTGAATATAATAATGATAATATTAATAATTCATTATATTCTTTTAATGTATTTGTTAATGATCCAACACGATATGATTGATAACATAAATTAATATGATTTTTTTTAAGATATTTTTCAAATAAATTTGCTTGTTCAATTTGATATAATAAAAAAAATTGATCATTATCTTGAATTTGTCGTTGTATATGAATAATAATTTGTGTACCAAGATTTATTGTATTTATATTCCATATACGCATTAATGGATGTTCAATCATTTGTTCAAAAATAATATCGAAATTATTTATTGTTGATATTATTTCATAATTATTTGTAAACCAAAAATGTTTATGTATTAATTGTTGTAATTCTTTAACAAGAATTGATTCAGATGTATGTAAACATTGATTATAATATTCAAACATATTTAATATTGATTGTGATAAATTATTTTCATTTGAATTTATTTCACGTTTTATTAATTTATGATCATGTGTATTATCATAATTATCATGAAATGAATAAAAATGTTCAAGTCTAAAAATTATATTTTAATTTATATATTATTATGGATAGTTCATGAATAATTGCATTTTAAAGATTTTTTTTTCTTTACTATCCTTACAACTCAAATATTCTTTTTTAAAACGTTAAAAAGTAAAAACATATCAAAAAGTTGCAAAAAATAACAAGTTGAACCTGATGAATAGTCATACCTTCCATCTACTAATTTCATCATGCTGTTCTATTCAGAAAAAAAATATATCAAAGAGTGCAACTATAATAGAAGCGGCCATATGGAAATTTTAGAGCTTTTCACGCTTAGGTAATGGAAAAATGTGATGGAAAGCACTATACTATTCATCATCGTTCAACTTATTATTGTCTACAGTTTTTATATCTAGGATAGTTTTAAGATTTAATTATATATGAATTTGTAGAAGAAATTTTAAAAATATTAACAATGCAAATTTTATGAGTCACTCGTTAATAGATTGCGAAAATATTTATAAATAATATCTGTACAAAAAAATATGGTTCTATCTAGGGTTTTATTTTGATTTTTCTTTCAAAATATGATGGTTGACATTAATTGTATATAAGAATATTCTGAGAACTGATGATAGAGCTTATTAAATTAATTTTAAATTGGATAGTTTGTAGCCTTAGAATAATGTTAATGATAGAATAAAAATATCTGAAAAGGAATTATTTTATATTTTTAAAGTAATTATTAGAATTTAATCAAAAGAATTTCATTGAATATTATAAGAGAATGATTCATATCCTAAAATTTTGGATCGAATGAGTTCTAGTTAACGACTGTCTTCTAATCAGTGATAGTCACGGTTACCAAATTAAATGGTGCCCATCTCTAATTCTAAGCGTGGGGTAGCTGTTAATATGATTCTTTCTATGTTTATCAAAAGCAGAAATGTCATAAACTGTAGATCAGAGTAAAATAACATGTTTTGCTCATCTTCTTACTGTTCTTAACTTCATCATTATCTTCAAATCTATCATTATCATTCATTTCCTTTACAAAATAAACATATTTCAACGTACTCATTTTTTACTGATGTTGATTCACCAAAATCATCAATTTGTATTTCTTCTTCAGTTTGATTTTTCTCAACTTTTATATGATGATTATAAACATGAATTTGACTTAAATATGTTAATTCTTTTGCAAATTTTTCTCGAATATCTTTTGATTTTTCTGTTAACCAACTTCGTTTAAAATCAACTGATGATAATGGATGTTTAGTTAACCATTTTTGACAAACAAAACCATAAAAATTTTCACAAATATCAATAGTAAAATCTAATTCATTAATTAATAATGGATCAAGTTGTTCAAATAAATGATAATTAGTATTATTATTCACGATTTTTTGTTTCGATAATGTTGAAAATGTTTGATTTGATAATAATGTACGTTTTGGTACATGAATTAATTGTGTAAAAAATAATAAACTGAGAATAAAACCAATAATTAATGCAATAAAAAGACTAAGTAAAAGAATAAGAAGTTTAAAACGTACACCTGCTTTTTCAGCAATTAATGGTAATGATAATGATGTTGATGATGAAGATGTTATTAGATTAATAGATGTTGTTGATTGCGGTGGATTTATATTTGTTTCATCAAAATGAACAATTTTTCGTAATGGACTACTACTAAAGATTGTATCTGGAACATCTTGATGTTCATTCATTTTATCTAAAAAAAATAATTCTATAGAATTTTCTTTATTAGGAAAGAAACTTTTCAAGTATGAACTAAATAATATTTCAGTCTGTTGAAGAAAAAAAACATGAAAACACAATATAATAAGTAATCAAATCTTACTTTATATATATATAAAGTGAGATACGCTTCTTAAACATGTCTTATGTTAGACCTTGAACTGTCAAGAGAATATAAAGAAATATATGTGTCCTTGGATGTTTCCATGTCATAGTATACGAACATGTATATGGTCATGATCGTTCCCAAAAGGTTCAAGTTTCCGATTTCATTATTCTCGTTCTATTTTCTCTTCTTCTCTTTCCTAATCATTCTAACTATCCGAGAAAATTGAATTACATTTATTGTTGCATGCATATATATACTCATTTTTCTATATGACTAATCATTACATTTTCATCGTCACCATCATTGATCTTTCTTACAATATTCTTACCACGAAACGAAGGTCTTGATATAACAATAGATGCAATTAATAATTTTTTTCTCGTGAGAATAAACATTTTTTTAACCTTTCTTCCTTTTTAAGCAGATTATGATGAAGTAGAAATAACGGAAATGATTTAATCATCCATTTCTTTAAAATTATATAATGGAAAAAAGAAATAAATTCAAATAATCAATAATTCTTTTCACTCATTAAGTTTTCTAAAAGATAATACAAATCTTAAATGAACGTTTGTATTTATAATAAAAAAAAAACGAAAATGAAAATTATATAATACTTTAAAATGTTCAGTATTGTGCTTCTTCTTCTTCTTCTTCCGTTAAAAAATACATAACAGTACATATTGTGAATAATGTCTATGTCAATCAACTCCTAACATGCTATAATATAAATCACCTGATTTTATTTTCTCTTGCTTCCATATGTAAATTGATCTTTACTCTTTTTTCATTGTTCATTGACGACAATAATTGTCTTTTTAAGTAACCTCAACCAATGTCGAGTCATACTATATCATTTATTTTTCTTTCTTCAGTAAAAACAATATATATATGACTATTAGTCATTTATATTTCTATTCCACAAGGTCAAATATGTTCCACACCTTTGGTTTTTTTTATTTAATCAATTGTTTTGGGACATTACTGGAAAGAAAAATAAAAAAAGAAATTAATTAAAATATTTAATATGTTATATTGTAAAAATAACAACAAAAAAATCTCTTATTTAGTAAATAAAAATCTGTTCATATTCGAGATTATGTAAGATCATCATTGAATATCTTTGTTATTAGATTGTATGTGTCACACATATGTGCATTGTATGCACCATATATAATTGCCTAGATATTGAAAGACTAAATTCAAAACGTGTAATCAAAGAAGACAGATCAATAAAAAAAAAAAGAAGGAAAGAAAGAGAGATTAAATTATGAATTCAATAAAGAATTTTACATGAATAAAAAAGTTTAATTTTCAGATGGACCAATTAATATATTTAATAAATATGTTTTATCTTTTAGAATTCTTTTTATTTAAATGTTCATTTCGAAATAGAAAGAAAAATAAAATAACGCAATTGTTAAGCAATATTTAAGTTATATGGAAAAAAAAAAGAGAAAGAAGAAAATAATAATTCATTTAAATGTATATATCATAGTTTATTTTTTTTAAGTTTGGAAACAATAAAGAAACGACATAAAATTTATGGAATATATATTTTTTTATTTGTTTCTAGTCTTTTTTTGTTTTGTTTCTATTATGGAATTTGTGGTAAAAGTATGTCGATACCATTTTGTGTAGATGTAAATATATATTCACTGATTTTAGTTAACATAATATCTTCCATTTGTTTATTTAAATCATTATTTACTTTAAGAGTTTTTTTACCCAATGGACTGGAATAAAATTGTATAAGATGAATAATATCATCTAATGTATAATATTTTGAATATATTGTTGTAAGATCAGATAGATAGGAATCAAAAGAGAATAAATCATCATAAAGATTTTTCATATGTTCATCTTCTGGTACAGGAACTTTCATATATGATAAAAATCGTATATATTCATTTTCAACTTCAAGAAGATTTAATAAATATTTTATATAATCTTTTATATCATGTAATGGTGGAGTAGTTGATTTTCCTTGAATACTATCAATAGTAAAGAATAAAAAAACGAACAATGTTATTGAACGAATGATATGCATAGTGGAACTAGAATATAGTAAAAAACAAAAAGAATAATTATAACGATAGGCAAAGACTATAATAATGTATATATTCCTAGATATGGAGCAGCATATATATATATATACGCGAGGTAATGAATGTCTAATGACGTTATTTAATTTAAGTATCATATGACATCTGTATTGTGGGTGGGATATGTGAATAAGGGGAAAAAAAAACTTTATAATAGAAATTTCACACTATCTGCTAGTGAAGTAATAATTAACAGCAGTCTTTATATCATTTGAATACTTCTCTTATCCTTTCTTTTTTTTCTTCAAAAAAAAGAATATATATATATATATATTTTAGTTGGTCTTATTCATTAAGCTCTCAAAAGAATTCTCTCTCTTTTTTTCCCAAATAAATATTTATATAAATCTATATCAGTTGATCGATATACTATAAGCAAAACTCCTACGTTAGAAAATGTTCTTTTTCTCTCGATGAAATTATATGTCAATATGCCCTATTTACGGGAACTAAAAAAAAATGCGTAAACAATTTTCAGCGTCGTTCAACTATTGATAATTATAATTGTTGTTAAAAGTTTTCATCAGTATATATATATATCGATGTCAATGTCTAAATTATAGTATATTGTACGAACGACAATCAAAACAACATGAAGCAGGAAAAGGAGGTGTCTTGTCATATCATGTTCTCACTATTCTAATACGTCATTAGTTGTTTAATATATAATCAAAATCTATTCGTTTTTAGATTTTTTTTCCCAATAAAGATTTTATTGAATTTAGAATATTTTTGTTTAATTCCATATTAATATGTAAAATAACTATCTAAGTTATACTATTTACACTAATGATTTTTGTTTTTCTATGCTATAATCTATTAAAATTTGAAAATTATATAATAAATGCTTCCTATCAAAGAGTTGAATGTACATATAAAGATTTTGATAGTTTATGAATAGAATTTTATTAATATATCAAAATATTCTTTCCAGTATGAATAAGTAAGGAAAACAAACTGAATTAAACAGTTATTGCTATATTTCGGCAAAGAAAATATAGAGATGGATTATAAGAATTTTTTTTATTAATAAAATTCTTCATTTAATTTAGATAGGATAATATCGTTGAATTTCATTTCAAATCAAAAATAGTCTGTTTTTTTTTGTTAATATAAAATTTTATTACAAAAATATGAATTATTTATTAGTCATAATTCAATATCATTTTGACATTTAACTACTAATCTGTCATTTTATACATGTAGTATTACGCATTAAAAAAAATATCATGAAAAGATTTTCTAGCATAATTAAAATTTGTACTTAAACGAACGATTTGCCCGAGAATAAATTAACCTTTCAATATTTTTCAAATATTTCTATGAAATTGTGAGGTATAAATTTGGTTTTTTTTCGAAAGATAACCCGTGCAGTTCTCTACGAAACCTTATGAAAAGAGCTGTGTTAAGAAAATAACTATGGAGTTATGTTCGATTAACATTACAACGTTTCAAAATGGCTTACTTTCATATATGCACTTTTTATAAAATTAACGATTTTATTCCGTCTAGCAAAACAGATACGAACCCATGTTGTAATGCAAGTTTTCAAATGTACTCTTTCGTATAGTTTAAAAGAAGATATGCAAATACAAGTTGGAATCACCAATTATTCTTATTATACGCCTCGAATAGCATAAGAAAAACAAGATTATGATGAATCTAATAGGAAATTCTCAGAAAGTGAGTAGAAGGAAATAGAGAAAATATTTTGTTCGAATCAATTGACAGTATGTCACAAAAAGATAGTCACTAAATTTATAATACTTATCATAGGCTACAAGATGACCTCTTTAGTTTCTTTATATTCGGTCGAAAAAGTGAGTCAAAATATCTAATATGAAAATGAGTGCATTTTGAATTATTGCAGTGTTAATCGGATATAACTCTGGATATTACTATCTTATAAAGGATTACGATTTGATGCAATTTGATAGATAATATTAATTATAAATTCAATTATTTGTTATACTCATTTGTGAATTTATTTAATAATATCTGTGATAATCTTTTTACGAAGTAATATTAATAAGTCTGTCGACTTCATGCACTCGTCGACAAATCATTAGAAGATATTATATATGTTAAAATATACATTTCAAAAGATTTTTTCTGCATAAAACGAATAAGTTTTTCTAATTTTAAGTAAAAATAAAGAATTTAGCTTTGTAAATAACTTATGTATTGTCAATCTTGATTTTCCCGGACGAAAAGATCGATATCGATAACGACAAATTCATTTCAATATACTGAATGATTCTCAAAAAATAAATTTTGCAATAAAATAAAATATTTAACTTGATCAATTTACTATTCAATGTATATATAGATGAATTGCACTCTTGTTATACCGTTTGATGAAAAAAATCAGAAGAAATAAAAGTGAATTTGAAGAATATTTAAATCGTCTATTTGAAAGAGTATAATTAGATGTATATAAATTAAATAATTCTCAACAGTTAGTTTCCTTGATATTTTGACCGAATAAAATATATAGTTTTCGAAATATTTTTGCAAAATAGAATAACTAAATGAATATTTATATATTATTATTATATATTAATGGAAAGGTTTTAAAAAAAGACTATCAAATCGCATACTTAGACTTTTATTCACGCATCTGTATTTACATATTAAGAATACGAAGGTGTTGATGACATTCTCGTTCACAAACCTGTTAGTTATCCAGGGGGAGAAGAAAACTCAATAAAGGTCGGGAAAATGTCTCTCAGCTTGAGCATAGTAAATGACAGCCAAAGAAAGTAATGTCAAATTATCTCTTCTCTCAACTTCCGTCATTTTAATCTGTTGTGACATCTCGATATATAAAAAAAGACTGTCTCAATATTCTAATACAAAAATTTGTCATGACATTTTTCAAGTGAAATATTGTCATCTCGCGAACAGTACATGGGTAAGAATGGAAACTTTCAGCAAAGATTTATGATATAGTTACCTGAAAATGACAAAAAAATATTATGCACTAGTTTCTTGCAGTGCCCGGGAAATAAAAAAAAACAAAAATATCTAATATTACTTCTAACAGAAAAATAGCATTTCTTTCCTTTTATTTTTAAATTTCTATACGATCTAGAAAGTTATTAGAAAATGTTTTTTTTTTATGAAAATATTTCATGCTCTTTAATATATCGAACGGAAAAGGAAATACTGTGTATGCTTTTAAATCGGCTTGAGTAGCTTCATTTCAATATGTTGTGACATAGAATGGTTCAAGTGTATGTTGAGGTAGTTTTTCCAAGTTTTTGTCGGTAAATCAAAACTAAATCCATGATTAATTGATGTGGACAGAAAAAGGAAAGTCTAAACTACAAAATATTGGCAAAAAAATTTATTTTCATTCATTCAAAATTGTGGAATAACAACAGTTAGTAGAAGCAAATTCTACGAGTATTTTTAAAAAAAAAACAGTTCAAATTCATCAAACAGAAGCTGAGATACGAGTCCTTTTGTGTTCGGAGAGTAACGATACAATACGGGTGAAATTCGTACCTATATAGGATATCGAGAAAGTCACAGGAGATGAGAAAAATTGAATATCTTTGCTATTACTTGAGTGAACGGGTTGGTTCTTTAATCAATAATAAAGGTATGTTTATACTTTAAATTGATACGGACAAGGTCAGTGAAAGCTTTTGTTAGATACCATTAATGACTCCAAGAAAAAAAAATTTACTTCTTCAGCGATAGGGAATAAACAATGTATCCAGTGACTCAAAAATCACTTTGCCGAGAACAAATATTCAATATCCCTACTACAATTGAGACAAACGAACTAATTCCTTTATCAATGATAGAAACATGCAAGCTTTATACTCAGAAAAACATGCCTGGAGAGATCCTTTGTTAATGATATTGTTTTTGTCCTATCTGTGCAGAAGTAATTCTTTTTTCTAATTAGTAAAAATATCAGTCCGTTTGCTTGAGCCATAACAAAGATATGCGATATTTTTTATCTCTAGTGATTTTTGAGATACCCTATATATAGTACTTAAAACTTATTGTTTAAGATCGAGATAAATTTGTAATAAACATATTTTTATTATATAAAATATATAAACAAGCACCTTTATATGCATAAACAACTATAAAAGATTTATAGAAACATATCAAGAAATTACTATATTTGTGTGAAAATTATATAAATAAAAGATTCTCAAATTGAATGAAGTAGTAGAGCAAAATATATGTACACATTGTTAGGATATGAGAATTTCCTTTTTTCTTCATCTTTTCTTCGTTCTGTCATCATATATAGATAACTCGAACCTTACATAGGCTTCTGTTTTCTTTCTCTTCTCCTTTCTATCATCATGGAGTCTTCCTATCATTGTTTTTTTTCATGTCGTTCACGAGTACTGGTTTATTCCACCACTCTTCTGGACATCATCCCTTTATCCATGTTATTTTCCTAGAACTTTTCCTGCAGGAGCCGATCTAGAGGACTTTCTAGAGAAGTGCGGTACATTTCAGCAAACATTTTCAATGGGAGTGCGAAGGATCAGAAGTAATTATTTATGCTGGCCGAGTATGAATATTTTTCGCTCAAGAGGATGCAGTCGCATCCCCCGTTCTCGTCCTCTTGAATCCACCACTCTTTTCCTGATATTTTATAGTGTGTTATTTTCCCCGTTTCATTAGTAATATATAGTGAGTGTTTTTTTCTGAATAAAAAGAGAGGAGTTAAGTAACAAGCATTCTAACTCATATTTATCATTTTTGTGATCATAATTCCAACAGACCGATGTTTGTCATCAAAACGTTATACGATAACCATTCCGCATCGATACAGTTGCTATTGATCTATAAAATTAAAAAAAAATATTATTCTGAATAGTGAAATCAATACAAAAACCTTTATATTTTTTCGCAACATTGCACCGTATTATTTTCTTCTATGTGTATACGGCTAACGGAGTCCAAAACGTATGAAAATATAGATGACCACAATAAAGACCTAAACTAATAATATCGATATTGTCAAATATTCATATAATTCATCTGAGGACATCTAAAAAGATGGTTAACAAGCTCAGATTTCTTCAAGATTAATACTATACATTGATAACTATGAAGTAGCATTAAATGACCTATTATATAAGTTTTGTTTTATTTCTCATAATACTTTACGTTAGTCGCATTTATTATAATATGTAATGGTAAACTATTGTAACAGAATACTTGTACAGATAAATTCGAATAAATATTCACACTATCATATTTAGTACTTGAGAATCACAAATAAGTTTTTAGAGATCTATAAACGCTAGGTATTCGAGCACAAATTTTAGTGAGTTCCATTTCTTTACTGACCTTCATATAAATAGGAAAATTTTGTTTGCAGCTCTATATAGAATTGTGCATGGATGATTGAGGTCAAGCGGTCACACAAGAAAAAATGAGTCTTATCGGTCAACCGAAATGCCAAATATATGAAAATAGCACCAGTCATATTTCATTGCTAAAACGCAACTTGACGAAAGAAAAAAGAAGTTGCTGTTTGCAGTTGATTATTACGCAACTGAGAAATCTATCTTTAATCACGGTAAAAACTGAATTTCAGTTATCTTGAAGTATTTCTCATTCTCTTGTTTGCGAAATGGGCTTATATATACATTTATTAAGATAGTCATTGAATTTATTCTTTTTTATACACTCTGTTCAACAAAACACATCATGACTGTAATATAAAGATCCACATGATAAATTAAAAGGTTTTTAATCATATTTTCTAATGATCTATTTTGAAACAACAATAGTTAAGAATGTTTATGGAACAGTGAATATTACATAAAATACTTGAAATAGATAATTATTAAATAGTTATCTTTCAATAATTATGTCATGTAACTAGCTCATCTAAACATAACTTTTACTATATTATTTGCAAATGCGAACTAAATTGAAAGTCATTTTGACAAGAGTAAGAATAATCTGATGAGCAGTTATGTATATCATTCTGATAGAAATACAAGAGACAAAAATATCTTCAACTAAAAAAAGCATCGGAAGAATTTTTACAAAATGGAAAACATTAATTACAGAATGATATACTAGATAACGCATAATGAATATACATCATTCAACTAAATAATATTATTCGAATGGGACAAAGTACATATTCAAAGCACGTCTAAAAATCTAGTCGTCAATCAGAACAATAATAATATAATTTTCACGAACTTGATACAATGCTCAAGTAAAGAAAAGATGATATAAAAACTAATTCAATAAAACAGTTTCAGTGTTTTGATGAATTTTAATCATCTTTCATAATAACGCTATTTATTTCCGACATACCCTAAAAGATTATGAAAGTGTTATTATGCATCTTAGTGAATATATGTATTATGCGCATTATTAAATTAGAAATGTTTTAAATATTAATTAATATTCAATCAGTAAATTTGAATAAATACAGAGAATTCTACTTGATTTAAATACTTTTATAAAGTCTATTTTAATGTAAAAGAGAAAAAAAATAGAACTCTAAATAATGTCGATGTATATAAAAAGATTTTATGATCTTATTAAATTAAATAGATAAATTATAATAGTTAAATTTAGAAATTCTGCATATCATAAAGTTGTGATAAGTTGATATTATATTCTATATGATTATATCGAAATTATAGAAAACATTGAGGAAATACATCATGTTATTAAATTCCTGTCATGTACATAAAATTCTCTTACAGCAATTTATAAAATATTTGATTGGTACCAGTAATGAAAATCTCATTGATTTCGTATGTGAAAACTTTGCAATTAGTATGAATGATTTCAAAGAAACTTTTATATAAAATTTTATTTAAGTAAAAAATAATAACTTGTAGAACGAATTAAAAAAAACTTCATTTCATTTCAATTGCCAACGGTAATGTAAGTATTTGACCTTTTGTAAATTCAAGATTCTATAAACAACAAAAAGAAACATTATAAAATCTCTAGAATTATTAAAAATAAAAATCTTTACCTCTCCTGCATAAGATATTAACGGTGAAATTTCAACAAAAATTGTATGGGGACTATTTTCATTATCATGAAATTTATCCGACCTGTATTAAAAAAAATTCATAAAAAGTATTCTTTATATTGGAAAATAATCTATTATTACAAAATAATTTGTTTTGCTGTATTCGATGGTAATATTGCACCAGCTGCTTGAAGCCAACGAACATGTTGAAGCATTATATCTCTTCGACATGTTACAGCTGTATCTTTTGTTCCTGAAGCATTTTTCAATGGTGAAAATTCATCTTCACGACGTGCTTCCCAAACAAAAAAGTTTCTAAATTTATAAAATAACAAAAAAAAAATTCTTTTTTTTTATTAAACAAAATTTTAATTTTTACTTTGCGCAAGAAAATACATCAAAGACAAATTTTTCTAATTTAATTCCATTAATTTCTGTTGGCTTATCAATACGTTCACCATTTTTACCAATTGATGGAATTTTCTTTTTTGCTATATGATAACAAAGCTTATTTTCATGATTTCTAAAATAAGAAAAAAAAGAATAAAATAAAATCATTAAAATTTTGTATTTTTATACTGGCAAACATCTTGAAGAAAATCAAAAGTAAAAAAATGGTTACAAATATTTCCAGCATTAAATAATAAATCTCCACTATCATCAGATTTTGTTTTTTGTGCTGTTTTTTCTGATATTTCAGAATATTCTACAACTTGAAAATGATCTTGTACTTTACATATAACACCAACAGCTTCATCTGGAAATGATTTTTTAACAACCTGAAATAAAATAATTTATTTTACAAAAACAAATTTCAAAATAATTTTCGTTTTGTTTTTACTTTTGCAGCACAATCAGCTTTCTTATCCATACAATATCCAATAAAAATCGGATCAGCAACACGAACAAGAATATTATCAACACAATAAACATGAATATATTTAATATGACGTGCTTCCATATCTGATAAAATTCCACGAGTTTTTAATGCACGATATAAACCTCCATTACCATCAGCAGCTTTTGTTAATCTATATTTTTCATCAAGTAAAATTTCACCTTGAAAATTTAATGCTGGTAATGTATGTTGTTCAAAAAGAATAACATTTGAAGATTTTAAACCAAAATAATTATATTCAAGAAAATATTCTTCCGTTGAATTTCGTGTATGTTCACTTGTCATAATAAACCTAAATAAAATATTGTTTTTAATTTTATGAAATATTTGTTTTTTGTTTTTTAAAATAACCATGGAATTGTTGCTTTTGTTGTATTATATTCTTCATTAGCTAATTGTTCAAGTCGATGAATACGTTCAGCTTGAATTTGATAGAGTGATTTTTTTGATGGTAAACCAACATTATACATTCCTTTTGGATAATCAACACCTTGAAAATAAATTCATATGATAGATAAAGAAGATACAAGCAAAAAAAAAATTTACCAAGACGAGTTCCTTGTCCTCCAGCAAGTAATAATACACATACAGAACCTTCTGCAATAGCTTTTAAACCTATTAAATAATCGATAGATTTTTAATAAATGATTTTTAAAAATAAAATATTAAATTAACCTTCTCGACGATAATTTTCAAGTTGTTCTTTACTTATTTTATCACAAGAACTAGTTAAATGTTCAGGAATTGGTTCCATAATATCATCAATTATTTTTTCATTTTCATCTTCATTTTCATTTAATTCGTTATCAATTAATTGATTTTGAATACTTTTAAATGCATGTGTTACATGATCAAAATCAACATTACTAATATCTCGAGTAAGTATTGCACGTTGTTCATGATCAAGTTGATTCCAATAAGTTAATAAATGTGTTTGATTAAAATTTTTCAAACGATTTAATATACTCGGATCGATATCCATTTATTTAAATATTTTGAATTATTATGTAAATAAAAAATGTGCAAATATCGAAGTAAATAATTAGTAAAAATAATTTTACTGCGTAAATGAAACTATTTTATAAAAGAAAAAATATTCAATCGATTAGAATTTTATCGGACGATTTATCGATTATAATGTACTTATTTTCTTTGTGTCTTTGTTCATTTTAACTAGAACTGTAATTAATTTAAAATTTTATTTAATATATAAAAAGACAAAGTTTTATACATTTCATTTATCATTTATCTTAAATTAGACTTTAAAATTATTTATATAGATGGCGTTAGTTCTGTGACTATATGTACTTTCCGATAAAATCAATTTATCAAATGATAATCAAATTTTCGTATTTACTAATTCAGTTAAGTTCTCCAAAGCCAAAGGGAATTTTTTGATAGTGAGATAAAGCTAATCATAAAAAAGTGATTCTAGTCTCATAGGATTTTTATAGTCTAGTTAAAAAGCATTAATCTTTTTTTTTTATGTTCGTAGAGATTCCAAATGTTTCCTGGATAAATCATTTACTCTTAATGATATAAATTTATTGCTCTTCTCAATTCATGTGAAAAGAGATTTTTTTTAATCGTGCAAAGAATTAATTGAAATAATATATTATATTATTCGTGTGAATATAATACTTTTTCACATGATTCAGATATGATTGCCATTTTCCAGGCCATTGCAATTGAACGTTTTTTCCAAATGACATTTTTCTTCTGATGTCAAATTGTACTAGTAGTATGAATCAGAAGTACCTACAACCTAGGAATTAATAAGTCAAAAGCATTTAAGAAAAATTTAGTAATTAAAAAAATTCAATATTTTCCCGTAAGACGAAGGGATATAACTTGAAATGTTTATGAAGCATAAGGCATTCGAGGAAATTTAAAATATTCATATAGATGAAAGATATATATTTTGAAAACACCATTAAATAAATGAAATGCTAAGTAAATCCTGATATTATTTGAATTTAATATTTTTGCAAGTAGTATATCTAACAATGATGAGCATGTCCTCACTCTATTCTAGTTTAACTGTAAATGAATTGCGGAAAAAACTCATTTCATTCCATACATGGATGCATATGTTCCAGTTATTCTTTAGAATTATCTATTCGTATGCCTACATCTGTTGAACAGTGTTCAACTCTGTTTTGATTTACATCTTTCCTTCATATACATATTTTCATGATATTAGATTTCATCAATTAATTAGAACACTTATATTGACATTTTGCTCTTCATTTCAAGACATTCTCCCTCTCGTCTAATTTATAATTACAGCTCTGAGATTTCATTAAGTCTTAAATCTTTCGAATAATTCCCTATCATTTCATAACCACTACCATATGTGTAAACATAGTTTATATAAATATCTAGAATTACCCAATTTTGCCACGTTTTTACTAATTCTTTTTTACATTGCTTGATTTCCAAAAATTTCCTGATTTTCATATTTATTGCAAGCTACGTGCCTTGAATGTATTTTGCATGTGTTGATTTCCTTCATTTTAATCCTTAGCTTCATTACTTTCTCATATGTTAATACCTAATGAAGATATCATTATAGATTTATATATTATCTTACTAGATTCATCCAATCACATTAGTACAATAGAATTTCAACGAGCTAAAACTGCATTAATCAATATAGCATCTTGATTAAATATTATACCCCAAAACAGTTTTTGTTACACTAATCAGTTAATCTATCTTATACAGTTACTGTTTCAATTATATTTCGAGATATACTTTCTACTGATTTTGCATATTACTTATTAACTTAAAAAATTCTAGGTCTTTCTAATTTAGTTCGTGCTATAGTTACTGATGATGCTATACATGATATATGACAGTTTTGTAATCAATCATGCCATCCGTCTATTTAATGATAGTGTTGCAAGATCAATTGTTATTCTTATTGATGCTTATAATAATAGAGTTTTATCAGTCAAATTTGAAGCACATGCGTTAGCGTAAATAACAAAAAAACTGATACATTTATTATTGATATTGATACAAAAATAAATAAACCAAAGTTAGATCTAATTTTTAAAAATCTGAATATGTTTTTCAATTAGTTAATTATACACAATTAATAATTTAGCAATATTTACTTGTAACATGTCTAAATTTGTTATGACTAATATTAAAGTTGAAAATGAAGCATCAGCAAATAAATATGGTTATTACTAAATTGATATATCACTATATATGCATTATTTAGATGGACATGTTTTTTGTTGCTATCAATCTGATTATGAATAAAGGTCATATATATATATATATATCTATCGACATCAACAACAAATACAAATTCTTAAGAGGATATAAAGTCATGTAAATAGTATATATTCATAAAAAGGTAGTATTAAACAATCTTTTTTTTTGGAATATTTTAAATTAGGTATATCAACATACGAATAACAACAGAAAGAAAACGTACGAAAAAGAATAGAACTTTTCTGCTAGCGTTCTTTATCATATCTATCTCTTTTTATATTATTATTCATCATCTTGTGAATATTATATATATATATATGTATAATAAATCATCAATATTCTGTCAACGTCGATGAATATACTTATATAATCTATATATTCTCTCTTCTTCTTTAAGTTCTATTTATATTCTTTATCTTATTTGCATGTAAATTATGTCTCTGTAATTATTTATTTCATATGTATTATTTTATACAAAAGAAAATTGATCTAATATTAATATTCATCGTATAATTTTAGTATTCTCTAATTTGACAGAATATTCAATTTTACCTCAAAAAAATATTTTTTTTTATTTTTAATAAAAAAAAAAATTTTGATTTCGTATAATTTTTTTTTCGATTATATAAATTTGAAAACGATAGGAAATACTATGATTAATAATTGATTGATGTCTTGTTTTTTCATAAAAGCAATAACAAAAATGACGATTAAGATCGAAACTATTTTCGGATGATATATAACGAGGAGTAGAAAGAATAGAACTACTAACAAAAAAAGAAAAAGAAAAAAAAAGAAAGAAAATCGAGAAGAAAGGACCAGCAAATAAGAAAAAAAAACTGCATACATGTTGAATAAAACAGACGGAACAATTGTCATTTTCTGTTGATCTCCTTCTTCGTCTTTCTCTATATTTTTTTCTTTTTTTTCTCTTCGTTTCTTTGCGCTATACTTACTCGTTTTTTCCTTGAGCGATAGCAGTTGTTCCATATAATAGAGTAGGCACTCCATTACACACATATGCGTTTTGCGTGTTTGCGTGTACGTTTCTAAAAATATAAAGTTAATTAAGAGAATGAAGAAAACAAAAACTAACCTGGGTGATGTGTATATATGTTCATATTAATATGCTATTCATAGAAGATATCTTTATATATAAGATAATAGCTAACAAATAAACATTTGTATATTCATATGTTATCCAGATTTTTTTTTATGTTCTATTCTTCTTTTTTTGTTTTGTTTTAGAATATCCAATTGAGAAATATAATAAGAAAAAATGATGTTAATGGAATGCGTAGGAGAAATATAAAATAAGGATAAAGAGATGAGCCGTTTTGATTGTTTTTTGTACATATTATGTGCTATTAAAGGATATAAATTTATTTCTTATTCTTTAAGTTATTAGCTATGACATACAAAGAAAGATTATTTCAGCATATTGTAAACAATTAGTTAAAAAAAAATCAGTGAGTTAGCTAATAAGAAAAAAGAAGAAGAATTTTCTTTTCTTCCTATAAAAAATAAAGAAAACAACTTGTGATTCTATTCATCATATAGTCGTGTTCATTTTCTTTTCAATAGATTCTCAATGAATATTACTACCTCTTCTTCTATCGATTCAACATCAACAATGATTGAAGAAGAAGTAGAAAAATTAACAAATGAACAAACATCTACAACGTGTGAATTTATTAAAGATCAATTATTTGAAGTTGGACCACATTATACTGATTTAAAATATATTGGTGAAGGTGCATATGGAATGGTTGTATCAGGTTATGATAATCGAACATGCCAACGTGTAGCTATTAAAAAATTATCTCCATTTGAACATCAATGTTTTTGTCAACGAACATTACGTGAAATAAAAATTTTAGCCAGATTTAAACATGAAAATATTATAAATATACAAGATATAATACGTTCAAATATATTTGAACAAATGAAAGATATTTATTTAGTACAACAATTAATGGAATGTGATATGTATAAATTAATTAAACATCAAAAATTAAGTAAGAAGAAAAATTAAATGAATAATTTTGATTCTTTGTTGTTGTTTTTTTTTGCATTTTAAGGTTCAGAACATGTTTGTTATTTTCTCTATCAAATATTACGTGGTTTAAAATATATTCATTCAGCTAATGTATTACATCGAGATCTTAAACCATCAAATTTATTATTAAATACAAATTGTGATTTAAAAATATGTGATTTTGGTTTAGCACGTATTGCAGATCCATCATTTGATCATAATGGTGTATTAACTGAATATGTAAGTTAGATTTAATTTAAATTATTAAATTTAAAAATAATATAGGTAGCTACAAGATGGTATCGAGCACCAGAAATAATGTTAAATGCTCGTGGTTATAATAAACCAATTGATTTATGGTCAGTTGGATGTATTCTAGGTGAAATGCTTAATGGAAAACCATTATTTCCTGGTTAATTTATTTACAAAATTTTCTTTTTGTTTTTAATATTATTTAACTTATTCTTTTAGGAAAACATTATATTGATCAATTAAATTTAATTCTTAATGTAGTTGGTTCTCCTGATGAACATGATTTAGCTTCAATTGTTAATGAAAAAGCAAGAAATTATATATCTAGTTTAAAAATTCGTGCTAAACAACCATTTTTTCGAATATATCCTGATGCTGATAGTAATGCATTAGATTTACTTGATCGTTTATTAACATTTGATCCAAATAAACGTATTGATGTATCAGCTGCATTAGCACATCCATATTTAAAACAATATTATGAACCAAATGATGAACCTGTAGCTATACATCCATTTACTGTTGAAATGGAAATGGATGATTATCCAATAGGAAAATTAAAACAACTTATATGGAATGAAACAAAATTAATTAAACAACATATTTTACTACAACAAATGCCTATTAAACCTTGAAATATATATTTTTTTTGTTTTGCATTCTTGTTAATATGTATTAAAGGCTGGTTCCATGGAATTTTGTCTTTATTATTATTATTATTATTATTATTGTTGTTAATGTTGTTTTGTTCTTGAGAAAAAAAAATTTCATTTAATAAAATTAATTTTATTGTTATGTACTTTGTGAATAAAAAAAAAGTTTTAATTTAACAAATAGATAAGATAATCTTCTTTTCTTAAATATTTAAAACATACGTCATAACATTTTCTTTTCAATTTATATATAAAATAGAACAAGATATTACGTCATCAAATGTAAGATTTTACACCAAAGATGATAAATAATGGTATATATATAAAATTCGAATGATTGTTATTTTTTTTTATATCATTAGGGATGACGGTGAGACTTGAGAACTGTGATGTTACTTCCAAGGGACATTGTAATAATTGTGATACAATATGGAATAAAATTTTAGAGATAAAACCAAATATTTTACAGGATTAAGAAGATCTGATAGGTCATAGAGAAAGAAAGAAAAAATCAAGCTTAAATGGCTCTCAAACGAAACTATAGCCTTCCAAACATTGATTACTTTTTATTGTTAGTTTTTTGGTCTTGATTATCCATAAGAATAACATGGAAATTTCCTTTTTTTTCAAGTGATATTGCCAGGGGAGTTATCAGACTAATGAATGAAAAACTATTCCGCAAAATTTTAACAAATCTGCAAGCAAATGACGACAACATAAATAAAAATGGTTCTTGGAAGGGACTCGAATCCTAACGCGCTGGAATATTTCAACTTTTAAATCATTGCTAAACTATAATAAGAGTGTTCAATGAAAAAAAAACTCTTGTCACATAAACTAAGATATGTAGAAGATTTTGGCTTGTTAAGACCAAATGTTCATTTCAAGAGACATACTGTATCCCTATAAGAAAAAAAAAGATAATTTTTTTCCGCTATAATACGACCATACCAAGCATTCAAAAGCTTCATTTGAGTGGTCCGGTTCTCTTCATGTTCAGAGAAACCTTCCCTGGTTTCTAAGGATTAAATTTGAATCCTAATTCACTTTCATAATCGTCCTAGGATGATAATTACATAGTTAAAAGAAAATCAAACGATGATTAAATGAAAAAATTATTGTATTCTTTGGATACATAATGATGTATTATAATGTGTACATTTATCATTACACATAGACACGATTTGATCCTTATCTAAATTGATGCTGTTTAGATTAATATTTTAACATATAAAACAAGCAAAAATCAATAAAAAAAAACACGATGTCATAAATAATAATGAAAATAATTTTTGCCTTTATTTATCGAAGAAAAAGAGAATGTAAACAAATCACTTATATTATTTAGGAAGCAAAGCATTTACATAATGATCAATTGAATCAACGTTAATACACTATGAGTATTTCTTCCTTTTTAATATAAATACAGTAAAAATAATAATAAGTGAAGAAACATGCATTTATATATATATATATATCTAATAAACTCTTATCTTTCCTATAATAGACAGCCTCTAGTATTCGTTTATATTCGAGCCAATAAATGTATTAAGGAAGTTTTCTACTAGATTTCTCTTTGTTGTAACAACTAAAGAGTTGAAAAAGTTTACTGATGTTATTTAATGAAGGTGTTTTACCAAAAAAGAAAAAAAATAGGTGATGTGGAGTTTAATTCAATTCAGTTTTTAGTTTGATTTTGTGTGTGTTCTTAATAAACAAGAAATATATTTTTACTGAATTTAATATTTATTAGTAGCGAAGAAACTGATCTACAATGCATGAAAAATTACTTCATTAATGATAATCAATGAATTATCTATCCTAATATTTTTTTTGAACTCTAATATTATTTAGATGACACAAGTCCTTCCCAGAAGTTCAAGATGTTACTGAAAGATTAGTAGCAGATACTGGTATTGAAGCATCTGATGAATTGATGTCCTTGTTAAAGCAGAGAAAAATGCAATAAATCAATATTGATGCTTGGAGAAGGAAAGATTCTTATTAAAGATTCTGATATGTATAACACTACTATCTCACGTGTCTTTATTACTAATGCCAATGGATTTAAATATTAATATCTATTTTCACTGTTGGTAAAGAAAATAGTATGACTAATTATGTACAAGAAATTAATCAATCCGTTAAAGAACAAGATATTGTGTAGCAACGTTTAAATTCGAAGGCTTTTGAAATAAAATTGTGCTACGGCTACAATGTAAAGGATCATTTTGGTGAATTACAACAGAATGACAAGATTTCAGTTCACAATGAGAATAGAAGGAAACTTCAATCTTACTGGATTGAATCCTACAAAATTATAACAATCTTTCCACTAGAAACATGTATCAGCTGAAAAGATGTTAAAGAATAAATCAAATTAGATTTAGTGCATCATAATATGTTAAAATATACTTATGCTAATCAAGTATCTATACTACAATGCTATAAGTTACTTCGTCGAAAGAATGAAGATAAACTTATTTAAAAGATGGGAGAATATTATGTAATGAAAACGCTTTGTCGAAAAAGATAAATAAAACAGATGGTGCGGAGTTTAGATCAGTTTTTCATATGTGTTTTTTATAAACAAGAAATACATTTTTACTAACGTTAACATTTGAAAACAGCATCAGTCTAAAGGATTAAAGGATTCGAAAAAAAAATTGCCAGGACTAAAAAGATGAAGAAATCATTTTAACTTGAAGCTTCATTGATTTTTCACTGAAACTCTTGAAAACTAGGCATATTCAAAATAAATATATGAATTAAAACTTCAATTTCTTAATTCATTCAACAATCGAGAAAGAATCTTACACTATATCAAAGAAATCGCATCTCCTAAATACATAACACTCGTTTGATATAAAATAAATGATTTGAAATCAAAATCAAATAATTTTAGTTATCTCTAATGTAAGTTGAAAAAACCTTTCTTTTCGATTCACCTTAAATTTAAAAAATCTAAAATCAAGTCCGTTGATATTCCTTATTATAAGACATATTTAGAATATTTTTCAAATCGTATATCTGACCAAAAATATCTGATAGTACAAGCATGAAAAAAATCTGAGACGATATTTACAGTATCTCTTTATACGATATATAGGAAAACTTGTAGTAGTGAACATCTCGAATCTTAAATCAGGCTTCAGTTTCATATAGGAATTTAAATATTTTGATCCAATAAAATTTGATAAAATATAAATTTCGATAGATTTTACTAAAATCTTTTCACTTTATTTTATCGACTATTACAAACGCGTAGAAAAAGAAAAGACAAAAAAAACAAACAAAAAATCTAAAAGAAAAATAACTGTTTTGTTTTTATTTTTAATTCACCGTTTTTTCTATCACTTGTTCATTACGTTTATACACTGCATAGAATAACTGTTGAGGATTTGTTGTTTTACTTAAATCATAATCAAATGTTACTAATAAATCAAAACCAACTGATTCTAATTTTTTTTGCCATTCTTGACGTGTTTTATATTGAATTGATTTTGTATATTTAATAATCTTTTTTTTTTGTTCTGTCCATGTTAATATTTCATCTTTATTTAATAAATAATCACTACTAAATTCTCCAATACGTCCTATAATCATAATAGCATGAATAAAATGTAAATATTTTGTTAATATTGAACGTTCTAATTTACAATCATGTTCACGTATTATAAGATAACCATGTGGTTTAATAATACGAGCAAGTTCTTTAAGTATATTATCAATATTTGTAATATGATGAAGTGTAACAAGACATGTTATTAAATTAACACATTGATCATCTTAAAAATAAAATATAAAAAAAAAA
>JAJEKB010013499.1:0-18214 GCA_022393335.1 Macrotrachela quadricornifera
TTTTTTCTCAGAAATACGCAAATATGAATACAATTTATACTGTTATTTATTCGATACGTCCATCAATCATTCATGCACTAATACTACGATAAATATTGAACCAAAAAATTAGAATTTAAGAATTTATAACTCTGTATTGCGATGTACTGTCATCGTATTATGCATTGAGCCAAGAAAGTTGAGAATAGAAATGAGAACAAAACATGAACACATAGACGGCGCATCTAACAGTGAGGGTAAGGGCGAAATGTGAATAAATAGAAAAATGCACACACACGACATTTCTACCCAATACAAGCTACGATCAAAGTACATGTATCACAATACATGATTATAATTTCTTAAATTCTAACTTTTTTGAATCAATAGTATGTATAATCAAGACATAAATGAATTGTGACGAAAATGCTTGGAAGTAGATGGTGGTAAACATATTACCGAATCGTTGTTACTTTCCATTTTGTCCATTAATCTTCATTAGATTTGATAGGGAAGCTCATTAAAAGATCATTTGTATATTAGCCGGATGAAAATGATTTCCATTTCGCGTCGGAATTAACTCAAGAGTTGACGCAATTTTACATTAGAGTTGAAGTTGATCTCTTTTTTTTCCAACTCCCATTTAACTTCTCTTGGTTTCATGTTCTATCAGAAAAGAATGAACAAAGTCAACAGTAAAAACAAGGATGCATACGCATGCAATGCAACTTTGCTTTGTTGAACTAGTATTTCAAGTTCATTAAAGGTTTTTTTTTGAAAGAACGATAAATCTGCAAGTCATTAATATTACTGGCACATTTGTATTCAAACGGTTCCGATATAGCAGAATCGGAGTTGGACATGTATCCTAAAGAGACGGAGACAGAGTTCAAGCAGAGTTAAGAAAGAAATCAGGAGTTGGGGTTTCAGTGAGACTTTTGACAAAAGAACAGCGTTACGTGGAGTCAAAGCGATACTAGATGGACATTTCTGATGTTAACGTCATGAATAAAGATGAAAACTGAGGTAAAATGAATGGCAATATCAAAGGAAGGTATGAACACTGCTGTTATAATAATGGCGTACGTTTTAGAGTACAATTTGTGCTGGTACTTGCGCACCCGTCTCTTTTTCTAATTGTATATATTTTCTCAGGTTCGTTTGTTAAGAAAAATATGAATTTGCTTTCAACATTGATGTTGGATTCTGATCAAAATATAAAGTGATTGTATCATATCATTTTAGAGGTGCACATGAGCATTATCATGATCAGTCGGCAGTACTGGTCGACTAGAAGACCCTCAAGGGATTCAAAGCAAATAGCTTTTTGCAGGCGTTTGTAGAGAGCTACCCAAGATATTTATCTAACAGCTGTCGAAAATACATCAAATTCAACATTTTTATACATAACGGAGAAAAGTTGTTTTAGACAACATTATGTCATACGCTTCACAATATCATAGGGCCATTTCTGTCAGAAGAATGAACAGTAATATTAAATGATACACAAGCTATGCTTGTATCGAGACATTGAGACTGACTACAGTGGTTTATATACTTTAATATAAGAAATTACATTCCATATTCATAAGAAATATTATTTGATATAGTAGTTTGAGAATACTATTTTGAAATTTTCGTGTGCAAATTTCTCCCTAGTAGTGGTCCTTAACATGGATATAATAAATAAGGTTTATTCTTTGAAAAAATGAGTTAAAATGACAGTTGTCATTTATATATGAATTACAGACAAGAATATTTTTATAAAACCGATCATCACTAAAGAGTGGACGCTTATTTCCGAGCTTTCATGTGATCAAGAAGATTATGAAATATAGTATAACCAAAATCAAAATTATTTTCAATGATAATCATAATAAATTCTCTTTTAGAAAAGGGTCAGCGAATTGGTAAGATAAGTGATTGTTTTTAACGAATTATAAAGACATTGAAAAGTTTTTACTTGCTGTCTACCTCTTCTACTTTTCGTCATCGATCAATTTAAATGAACTGCTAAGATATAGTTTAAAGAAAGTGGATTATTTAGAGCTTTCTGGATTGGTTTGGACTATGCTAAGTGTTATATTTGTAATGAACCTTCCTTTTTTCTCAACCAGATGATAATCCAATAACAAAACTCACTATCTATATGATAGCTGCAGGAGTACGAGTAGATTGCCTACTGCCATAAAAGCACATGTACTGTCAAAAAAGCTAGAATTCTAAAATTTATGTAGTGGCATGTACTATCGCGTAATGGTACATGTACAGTTGTGTGGATATAGATACATGTTTTATCGAAGTTTTACCTATGATATTTACAAGGCATGAGTATATGTATACAGTTGATCACTGGATACCTTAAATGAATTACAAAGTGATTCAAAAAAAGTGAGTTAGAAAATAGTTCAGTTTTATTCATCTTTGTACGCTAGGTTTTATCAGGGTCTACCATGATATATGATGGTCTGAATGACTTTTTTTGAGGGTAAGAGCAGAAATACTCACACATCTGATTCTTCCCTGAGGGTGAGGGATAACGACGAAAACATTCACACACCCGCCTCTTCTTGAGGATGAGGATGAAAATTCTTACGCACCTGTCTCTTCCCTGAAGGTGAGGACGAAAATATGAATAGGGGATCCGAGGGCGCATTATCTGAGTGATGGTGAAGGTGGAAAGACGGAGATCGTAGTAGTCCTCGTATAGTCATAGATGAGTACATCTGAACATGCATCTGTTCGGAGTTTTTTCAAGGAAAATATCTATACAAGTTGTATTCATACTCACACACGAATTGATATTTGTGCATGCACTAGTAAATTCCAGACTTGGAACCGGATCGATAGATTGGTACTGGTCTGGCCGATCTTCACCGTTTTTTTCCGGTCTTTTTTTCATTTTGAAAAATCTCTTAAGTTGCTAAAACTTGTCTATTTTGCTTATTTTTAACAATTTTGATGATATTAGTCATGGTAAAACACGAGGTTTTAAGTTTTCAACTGATAAGTTCTCAACTACCATTGAAATTTCAGCTCTACACGTTCACTGATATTTCCATCACAGAGTGATATCCTCAAAGTTCATTGAGTAAATTTCCTTATTCACATAAAGGTTTCTAGACATTTAAAGATAGTATCGATATACTGAATAGGTTTTCCACTATAAAATTTTGAGCTCATTTTCTCGTCTATTTCTGACTCGTTCATTACAAAATCTCAAAAGTTAACACTTTCTATTACGTGCTTTCCTTATAACATGTTAGCAAAAAATTTGATCTGTTCCCAAGATCGTGTCAGCGACTGCTGTTATATAACTGTGAAAATATTTGTGTCAATAAACCTTGTTCATAAATGTTAATATGAAAATTTCTACTTTTTTATTTTAGTGCAGCGATTACTCTGTAGTAGCGTCCGCTTGATAGGTTGAGACATGTTTAGTTATATCGATTAGCTATTTCAAATAAAAAATAGATCTAATTTGACATCTATAAAGAAATCATATCGGCACTGGGGAAAAAGCTAGCCAGAATATAGTTAATTAAAGATCAGTATTAATTTTCCTGAATTTCTAGTCAAACCATATTAAAGAAAATCTTTTTTCATCTTTAATATTAGCACCCAAAATATGATAGACTAAAACGGAAACTGTTCTATTAAAAACTTGAAAAATTTACGGTCTTGATAGTGTATATCTGCGTTAAACTGACGTAAAATACTCTTTCTACGACGAAGCAATCATTCAATTGATGCATAAGATATACCAGTCATACACCAGGAAAGTTATTAGTTCTGAGAGGCTGGTTTTCACTGTTTTTTTGCCGGTCCTATCGAAAGGTGAGACCGGCGATTAACTGGCCGCTCCGGTCCGAAAGAATCAGATCAATTCCAACTCTGGTACATGCTAGTACATGAATTCTAGAGGCCGAGGTTTTTTGAATGTACATGAGTTAATGACAGTGCATGTGTATGCACTTGTGTATGAGGGTATATAGCAGTGCATGATACATTGGAACATGTGTTAGCACTCTGAAGAGCCTTTGTTTTTGTTGATACATTTTGTACCCGTGTTCACGCATCCCTCAGCTATATATACTTTCAAAAAAGAAGAGAAAGAATGTGCAGATAATGCAGCAAAACAAACAAAATGTATGGAGGATGAAGGAGGATGTATACATGTGTGAAGGAACCCATGTAAATATTTTTTGCCTCAAAACGTGTCTGAAACGCGTTTTATTTGCGTGTGAAAAGGTAAGAGTGAACGCGTCTAAATGCGTCCCCAGTGAAACAAACGAAGGGTTTAGACGCAATTTATTTTAGAAACGCATATGAACGAGTTTCACAAAAATCGAAAAATTTTGAAAAATAAATTCGAATCTATCTCAGATTCGAACTGAACCACCAATGTGAAGCATCTTCCTTTATTCCGAACCAGATGAAAATCCAAGAACAAAACACACCAGATGAAAGTGCAAGAACAAAAACCAGATGGAAGTGCAAGAACAAGAACCAGATGGAAGTGCAAGAACAAGAACACACAAACTCAAGCAGAAAGACATCAGCATATATACTCGTACAAAGGAAGAAAAGAATGTGCGGGCGGTGGAGCGAAACAAACAAATCATGTGAAGAATGGAGGAGGATGTATACGTGTGTGAAGGAGGAAGATGTATACATGTGTGAAGGAGGAAGAATGTGAGAGGAGTATGAATGTGAAACAAATGCATGGGGAAGAAAAAGAGTGTATCATGTCCGATGGACATGACAACCAACATCAATATTTTTTCGATTGACTTCGTCTACCCTGGCAAATGGATTGAATTTTACCTTAAGCGATGACGATCAGATTTTAACAGATGAACCAGTGATCAGAAGTTGTTCATATACACCACTAAGCTATATTAGCTCGAAATCTTCTCTCATTTAAATAAAATATATTTGAATGCAAATTTTATAGGACAAATACTTTATTTCAACATGATGTACTTTTTTCAAAGTTAAGATATGTAACACACAATATGATTTTTCATTTATCTTTTTAAACAGTTTTATTATTTTTTAATAAAATAATACCTTTTTTTGTTGTCTACTACACGCAAGTAATATTGTGTTTTTTTTTTATTTTATCGATCACATGATGAATAATTTTATCAAAGGATGCATTGAATAAATCGTTTTAACGAAGGATTTAATAAATAGATCATCTTGTCGAAGGAGTTAATGTATAAATAATTATTCATAAAATTTCTTTAGTAGGGATATATGATGAAAAGTTATAAATATTATTTAAAGAATGGTATTTAGTACAGTTTGCTAAAAGGCTGGTGGATAGCTGAAAACTATTACAATATTGTTTTATTATTATTTATAGAAACTAGAAACATATGGGTTATTTGCTGTATGTTTAATTGAACTTTTGTCTATTCTAAAATCATCTCGACATTTTTTGTTAAGAAGTTTGATGAAGTTTAGATGAATAAAATATATGTAAATGGATAATTCCAATCGAGATATATCCACGATCCAGAAATTGGAAATTCCATAGTATTCCTGGAATTTAACCAAACAAAATTCATACATTAATAGACAAAACAAGAAATCAAGCAAATCAATGATCATTCTAGAATTCTAGGAATTTAATAGAATTCTACTCTTCAGTAGTTAAAGAGGTAATACAGACCTTATATAAATATATCAGTGGAAATCAAGGAATTCAAGCAATTCAATGATCATAGTAGAATTTTAGGAATTTAAACGGATTCTCTCCTTGAGTAGGCGTAAAGCAGGTGCAGTTGTTATAGATATCGATGGAAATGTTCTGATTTAGAGAATCGTAGTATTAGATTAGAATTCGGGGAATATAATTGAGTTTTAAAGTTGAGTCGTAAAGGAGAATGAGAAATATTGAAGTTTTGATTGGGAATGGGCGGATTTTGTATGCTTTTGACAAAGGGAGGATGTGTGGTATGTTTATATGCAAAGGGAGGATATGTGGTATGTTTATATGCAAAGGGAAATGGTAGGTGCCAGTTCGTTTAAATAATCGTGTAACGGACGAATTGAAAAAGTATTACTGCATCTTAAAGAATCTATCGAATATTGGGAATCGTGTGGACTTTTAATGGTGCTGTGCTAATGAATAATTGGTAATGTGATGGACCAATCGTCATGATAGCCTTAGTCTTTAGAAGATACCACCTCAACGGCCTGTTATTGTAATGGGTTGGGAATTTTTCGGTGCTGAGTTGTATCAAAAAGACAGAGGAACTTGAGGATGTGATTTGTACATTCGATTGTATGTTGAAGCGTTTTCACCCACGTCCTCACCCTCACCCCTCACCCTCACCCCTCACCCTTACCCTCAACCTCACCCCACCCCACCCCAACTCAAGAAGTTCTCTGCCTCATCTTGAGGTTTAATGGTGTGGTATAAAGCTTTCATACACACCTTTAGAGTGGATTGCGTGTTAAAATCGATTCCACCATTATTTGAATGTTCACTCATTGAGGCTTCGAAAGATATAGTGTTCAGCGTCACATTCGATGGAACAGTGAGGCGGTTTAACGCACACTCTCGTGTTCGATGATCTGTTGAAGCGCTCTCACGTTCACTCTATAGTGCATGATGCACTCGAAAGCTTACCGCGTGCACGCTCAGATTTGATGCTATTCTGGGAAATTTTCGTCTTCGTTCTGCTGCTGCATGTTTCGGCTCGAAGCCTTGCACCATCACACATCTGCTCTATAATGTGGCTCATAGGTTTCCTCCTTCACCCTCACGTTCAGTGCTCTAGTTCAAAGCCTTTCGCCCTCACCCTCACTTTCGACGCTGTGTTGAACTACTCTCAGTATCATTCTTATACTCGATGGTGTGGCTCAAAGCTTTTCGTCCTTACCCTCACACTCTCACCCTCACTCTCACCCTCAAGATTTGCATGAATTCCTTGATTTCCACTGATATTTTGAAGGTCTATAGTTTCTTAATAACTACCGAAGAGTAGAATTCTATTGAATTGCTTTATTTCTTTTTTTGCTTATAAATGTATAAATTTTGTGTATTGAATTCCAGGAATTCTATGGAGTTTTCAATTTCTAGATCGTGGGTGCTGCTGATCTCAACGTATTTCATATTGAAAATGCGTTTGGATGCATCGTGGAATAGTTTTTTTTATCACGTGTGAACGCGTTTTATTGTGAAATCGCGTTTCAACGCATCAATTTTACGTTTCATGTTTACATGGGAAGAAATATATGAGAGGAGTATAAATGCAAAACAAATGCATGAGGGGGGAAAACCGGGTATGTCATGTCCGATGGACGTAGCAATATTTTTTTAAAAAAGACTAGTTTACAATGATCGCAGATTACACTTTAGACTAGTCCTGATTACTATTAAAGATGTTTCAGACTACTCAAAATCACTTGATATCGACTAATTTTTAGTTGTCTCGTGAAAGGATGAGAGTTCATCTGTGATTCAGACTGTAAAAAATGACGTTAGTCTATCTTATTGTCCTAGTTTGCCGTCAAGATACTCGTTCGGTTTTGAATACTGTCAGTTTAAGTGTTCAAATCTATCTTTTATTTTCTTTTTCTGGATGGATTCAAAGGACAAATTGGACTAGACATGATGGGGTTCAAGGACATTCTGGACGAGTCTAGACCTATTTGAAGAATATTTCTCTAAAAGATGACTAATCCTGACGAATGTGGAGGAGGTTTTGGAATAGACCTGATGTGTAATGTGGACATTTTGGACTAGTCATGTAGTCCATCTTCACTCATTTTTTGCTTACTTGCGTAGTTTCCAACATTATTTTCTAGAAGAAAAAACTAGAGTACAGTTATTCTATATTGAAATACTATACATACTTATAAAAATCTCTAATCAATCTGAATGGAAAAGTTCATGTAAATAGAAATACTAAAATTCATATTTGATCGTTTATGTATTTGCATTTTTTTTACTTGGTCTATGTGAAGAGTAAGATCTTATCAGGAGTAGTCGTTACATGTAGTTGTGCAAGAAACATGTGCACGTTGATAAGACTTGCTGTTATTGTCAACATAAGAAGACAAATAACTAGACTAACCAAGTTTGATTACTTTTCATTTCATCATAAAGCAAGGTATGTATTACTCGGGAACTGGAATTTTCAGCACGCGAACGTTCATCATGAAAAAACCACACCATGAGAGTTTCTTAGTGCGTGTGAGAGTATAGCTGTGGATGCTGGTAGGTACAGATGAGGTAATAAATGTAAATGTGGGTGAAGTCATAGACGGGAATAGGATTTTTGCGCAGTTACAGTAGCAATCTGAGTGTAAATCTTGGTATGGATATGGACGAAAATGAGTCAAAAATACACTTCACGAATTCATATGTTGAGAAGGATGTTCAGTAGTAGGCCAACATGTATCCCCATCTACAGCCATGGTATTACCCATAACAAGAGTCTCACCGTGTATTTTTTATGAGGGACGTCTGCATGCTGATTATTTCTAGTGCTAAACATTCCGTGCTGCAAATTTACCAACCCGTATTGCTTGAATCAGAAGCACAAATAGGGAGAAGGTGCACGAGTCGTAACGCTTCCTCTGCTTCCGAAACTTAATAGAGAAAAAGAAATTTACACTCCCCTCTCTACTTTTGAAAATTCCGTTTTTTTTACTGATCAAAATACGAAAAAAAAAAGAAGTTACGCTCTCTTGCCTCTAAAAAGCTCATTTTTATGTTATCAAAGCAGAAAACTAGGATTATGCCCCCTGCTTTGGCACATGACTTATGTCCCTGACTCGAACATTTTGTTCGGAATGCCTTTTGATAATAGGATCGCGCGTATAGGGATATCATTTTCGAGTCTATCCCTAGAAATCTGAAACTGGCTGTGGCTTTCCGCTCCTGACAATAAAAAAATCCTCTACAGATCGCCATTTCTAGAAGCCTAAAACCCCCATAGAAGCTCGTCATAAAGCAGAAGACAAGGTATATATGAACGTTCCAGCGTATGTGAAAACATGCAAAGTTGGTCCATTAGATACATGTGTTTCTTGCGTGCAAAACCCTCAGAGTCACTGCACAAGAACTAAGTCCGATTGTGCTCAATGAACAATATTAGATACAGATGAACGTTATCTCCCATTGTGAAGTAGTTATTTTTTTAAACTTAACAAATGCGTTTTAGTTGCAGTATGATAACTTTACTAATAAGGTCGAAAATAGCATTATACGGATTCTTTTTATTAACTGGTGACATTTTTTTGTCAATCATTTATACGAAATCTTTTCACGATAAAAAGTCATTATTGCAAATTCAACTTCTGAAAACTTTCTCACACATAATTCTTCAACAACCACATCGAAGCAACATGACTATTCTTCTCCTTTGAAAAAAATCCCAGGAGATATTATTTTTCGTTATCAAGTATAATAGTTTAAAGATATATTGGTTATTGACGAGATATACGACAAGTTTTCATCTTTCATATATTTAAATGCAAGAAAGTCAGCGTACAAAACGTATGGATTGAGTAGCACACATCATTCTTCAAGACAAGAATGTGAATTCTATGTGAATGAGACACTAATAAATGAGAATAAGAAGGTCATCTTGTAATAAGTCTATTGAAGGTTAATCGATTATTATCAGCATAGAATTTCTTATGCACCCCGTGTATAAATAGTCAGCATATACTGGCTTTAGATCTCAATCCAAAAGTTCAATATTTCAATTGCCATTCTTGAGCCATTTATTTTTTATTTTTTAACAAAAAATGAATTGACTTATTTTATTGGAACTTACGAAGTAATGTTATAGAATTTATTCATGATGTACAGTACCTGCGTTAAACATCTACGCCATCATTATTTACAATACTGAATACCAACTTTTTTGAAAATAAAACAAAAAATACAAGAGTTTTGAGGATTAGTTTTTTAATTTTGAAGATTGTACCTTACCGTACGAATGGCTTATTAGGCTGATGAACGTTCAACTAGATTGTTGAGTTTTAGAGAATACGTTTCACATCTACTGTTGTATTACTCTATCAAGACGAAATTTTTGAGAACCCATTATCTTGTTGAATTCTATATTTTATTAAATGAAAAACCGTTTTAAATCGAAGTAGTGTTAATCAAAAGGTTTAAAACTATTCTTTCTAAATTATATAGCTTAGCGTAGAATATTATCGATGTGATAGAAACTAATATCAGTTTATCTGCACTTGATTCTATTGTATGACAAAAATATATGTTCCTTAGTGGAAAGTTGTCAAAGACTGGCTATCACTGTTACTAAACATAAAGAGAGAGAGAGACTATATGCACATATAGCTATCAGTTTGTTCATCTGACGATAAGACACATAAAATGTAATTCTGAGTTTTCAGGTAGTGAAAAGCAAGAAAAAACATGTGACATAATCGGAATAAAGCCAACAACAAAGATAGATGATTTCAAGTGTTATGTCGAAAGAATATAAGGAGGGTAGAACTGAAATAAAAACAACTAGTAATGGTCACATATTATTAGATTTGATAATTGTATTGTTCATCTTCAAATGTATGTTTGATAAAATTTTCACAACTTTATTGATTGTCAACAAATATCTTCAATTAATAAGAAGCTATATTAACACATTCGCGGCGATATGAATATTGTTTTTTCATAATTCATGAAATGTTGCGTTTCTTTATTTATCGCAGTTGTAATACTTCAAAATAGCTTTTATCAATGTTTCTCTTATAGATATGAATCTATAACGATTTTTTTATTAGTGATAATAGAACTAATCCGTTTAGTAAAAATATGACAGAGATATTCAAATTTCTCAGCGTCAAAGGAACTTCTAGGTCGTCCCATAGTGGAGCCCACTAGTGGGTCTCATTAGTGGCGGCGCCAGGGGTGGGCTACAGGAAGCTAAGCCCACCCAGATTTAGTTTGAGCCCCCCTCCCTCCGGAATTTTTTGAGAAATTTCTAAGTAGTTAATATTTTTATTTATACATGACGTCGTCAAATAGAGTTGTTTCAAATATAAGGTTTGGGTTCAATTTTCTAGTGATTTGGTATAGAATCTAGTTCAAAATCATCCATTTTCTCGCAGTCGAATAATATAAAACCGGTTTCTGAGATTTAAAGTCTAAAACAAAATCCTGATAAGTATTAGGCTAGCGCTCGCATTTCTTTATTCTAATAACAACTGCGTTTGATAAACAATAGATCAAATTAAACATTAAGATTTCTCCTTTATTATTTAAAGTTGAATGTCAAAATCTCGTCTCTTCTTTTATATTTTGTCAATTCAATTAATTATTTGCTATTATGGTTTTGACATTCCAGTGTATCGTTTCTCATGAATCCTGTTTTGTTGAGTGAAAGTTTCGAAACAAAATCTGTTTCAATAATAAGTATATTATACAGCTGAAAAATCCCATTCTCTAGGTTTTCGCTTTGTTGATTTTCAGAGCCTGAAAATCCATAATTTCAAAAATAAAATTTTTTCAAAAAACTACTAATTTTCAAAAAGGCTTCGGAACTTCTTGAAAAACATCTAGGTATCTTTTTAAAAATGTCTGAATATTTATAATAGGTTTCAGAATTTTTTAAGAAGTACTGCGTTTCAGTCTATATTTAGTGATAAAACTCATAGAATAAGAAGTGTTCAGTTAAAAAAATCTTAATTATCAATTTAAGAATTCTTATTAGTAATTAAAGGAAAGGATTTTTCTGTTGCTTCTAGTAAGGCATACCATTTGAGAACCATTCTGTTATAACATGCAGATAAATTCAGTGTTACTTCTGTTACTTTGAGAGACCAGGGACTGAGCCCCCTAGATGAAAATTCCTGGCGCCGCCTCTAGGTCTCATCATCTTGAATGTGTTGAATGCTATTAGTGTAATTATTATATTTAACCGACGATTCATTCGTTAGGTTTAAAAATTTGCTTATATGTCCAAAAAATATTGTTAAATAAAAGGGTTAGTTTTCATTTTGATTTAAAATGTTTGATTTAACGGCTATATTGAAGGCTCCATCTTATTTCTTGTGTAGTGATTATGTGGGAATAGTAGCAATGAGAATCTTGCATCCAATTGTTTAGACCTGAGTGTTGGTCTGTGCTCTGCAATACCCTTCTGTATCCATACAAAACATACGCTCTGCGTATAAGTGTCAAATTGATTAGTATGTTTGCTTATAATATGAGTAGAACTGCACTGAATTCTTCATATCAATACTGAAAAATTGTGTGTATAAAAATCATTACTAATACAATTCAGCATCGGCATACATGTTGTTTTTCAATTTTGTAGTAGACATAGAGTAACGTGCGAGACTTCAGCTTTTTATCCATAGCTGCTTAAGTATTGCTCGTTAAAGATGAGCTCGCGTCTAAAAGAATGCACTAACCTGACTGAAAAACTTGTTCATTTTTTGAAGTCTTCAATGACTATTAGCTTTCATGCATATACATGCCTCTTATTTGTCAGACCATCGTCGTTCCTCTCACTTTTTATTACATTGCTAATACAAGAAAACGTTTTCATGGTAAAGAGATTCATCTGATACAGCAAGGTATATATGTTAAAATCTTGAAATAAAAAAAAACTTCGATGTATTCATGCGTGTCTATGCAGAATTGATGCAAATTTTTCGTTTTCTGGACATTATAACATTTTCTTGCATATTTAATCAAAAGAACAGTGAAAAAATGATCATTAAAATGGATATCGATTCATTATTGAATCATTTTGGGCATTTTATAGTGACTTAGTCAGTTTTTTCCAAGTTTTGAGTCGGTTTAAATATGTCTATAGATTATACAAAGCCGTGTCACGCAATCTCTACGACATTAAAATCTGACGCGCGATACAACTGCTAGCACTGATCATAGGCAGATAAAACTTGATTATGGACTTACAGATTGCCCCTCTGTTTGCATAAATAACCATTCTTACTATAAGACCACGTCTGAACAAAAGTTCATCGGCTCTATTAGAATACTCTGTACTAATTAATTAGCGAATTAATCAATTAAAAAAGTAGGATTTTTTGAATCTAACGGGTGTTCCAGGAATAATGAGCTTCTCAATATTTTGAATATTTCTTCACTATTATTTCTTTGATTAAAATACATTTTTTCATTAAAAGATAGCGCTTGAAATTCTCTAGAAAACCATATATGACTAAGTCCAAAAACTGCTTTTAATATATTTGAAAAAAGATGAAATTAGAGACATAGAAAAAGCTGTAAAATGTAAGGTCAAAAAAGTGAGCTCGAAATTTCGAGTTTACGCATTTCTACTGTTTACCACAATTTTCATTGAAAATTAAGGGTTCGTGGTTTATGCGGGTTTGAAGATGAACTTTGAGCTGCGCTGAATCATCTGATGGCAGTTATTTATAAGAATAAAAGTTATAATATAGAGCTAAAATTTACTAAACAAAAGAAGTAGTTCAACTAGAAATTTCGACCTTACTTTTTTTGATTAAAATGTAAAGGATTGAGCACCATCAATGGCCGCGCTTTGGATCCCATTTGTTATCAATTCACCGTATTAAAAAAAGAAAATATACCAAAAGATGCAGCGTGAAAAGCCCTGTAATTTACATAAGACCGCTCATTTTATAGCTGGACTTTTTGTTTTCAATATAGGCAAAATTTTCAGCGATTAGATTTCGACCATACAAAATTATTTTTTTTTTTGATAGAAGATGAATTTATTTTTTTTTGTGTCATCTTGTTAATACCTGATATGTGTTCATTTAAACAAAATGAAATATACCACAAGATGTAGCGTGAGAAGCTCTACACTTTAGAAAAGAACAATTGTGAAAAGATAATAAGAAAAAGAACGAATTCATCTTATACCGAAAAAATAGATCGTTTTCGCACCGACGAAATTTGATCAAACAAAAATTTGTCTATTTTGAAATCAAGAAGTGCAACTCTAAGATAAGCGACCTCACCTGAATTGTAGGGCTTTTCATGTTGCATCTTTTGGTATATTTTGCTTTTCTAATAGAGCAAAGTAAGGAATTGAAAAATTGAATGCAAAGTGTGACCATTGATGATGCTTAACCCTTTACATTTTACAGCTTCTTCTATGTCTTCGATTTTCATCTACTTTCAAATAAGTTTTAAAGCAGTTTTGGGGCCTAGTCGTATATGGTTTTCTAGAGAAATCCAAGTGCTATTTTTAATAAAAAAAGTATTTTGATCAAAGCAATAATAGGAACAAAATATTCAAAATACTAAGAGGCTCATTATTTCTCGGACACACGTTATTTCCTATCCAGAAAGTGCGACCAGGCCGCTGTTTTGTCAATAAGTCGAGAACGAACGAAAATAAAAACTGAGATTTTCACGATTGCATAAAATAGATCCTAAGATATGCGAGTACATCCAAACTTGGTTAGCCTATTTGTTGATCGATCGAATTCTAACATAGTTGCATATTTATTAATATTCTTTTAGTCGAGTTTTTAACAAGAATGTTTGGAAATGAGAAGAACAGTGTACAAAGAGAGTTTCACCATCTAAATTAATATAGAAATGATTAAAATAGAGATAGACAAAATAGTCTTGGAACCCAAGTTTCTTGTAAAGATCTGACCAGGACTTCGGCTGAGAGCCAGCTTTTTCACTAGAATAATAATTAACATCTTTTTGTTAGGAATAATAATTCATATATTATTCTAAGGTTTCTGCCAAATGTCAAATCATCACATCTCATATGTCATAAATAATTTTTCTAAAACAGTGAAAAAATCATTATGTAAAGACAATCAAAATGCGTGGAGGATCTGAAATGAGACTATGTTTTCTTGACAAAAGCAGGGATAGAACCAAGACAGCATTGGAATTGAGATAGAATCACGATAGAAATAGATTCAAAATGGGAACAAGATTGAGATGAAAGTGAAGTAGGACTAGAATCAGGATAGATTCATAACAAGATTAGGAGACAGATAGAGATGTAACTGGAACTCAAATCTTTCGTTGATCGAAATGAGAAGCGGAAAAAACTGATCCTACGTATATGTCGATTCAAAATGCTCACTCAGAATTTTTCATAGTGGTAATACCGAAATGGCAAAACACAAAATAGAGAAATAGTGAGTGAAATCCAAGCGTATTTTGCGTTATCCAAAGTCGATAGCTTATAGAAGATCATAAGATTATCGTTTTTTAATACATTAGGCAAAAAATATAAAATTTTTGTGACAGCGGATATCTCTGTCAGTTGTCAGTATTCTTTTAAAACTATTGACATACCTTACAAAAATTGCGGACATCAGTATTTTTACTTAAGTTGATAATCTAGTGAAAATAATGTTGTTAAATATGATACACTCACATGAGACACATCACGACTCCAACTGATTTTAATATATATTAGATGCACACAACATCGAATCAAATTATACCTTTAGAGATATGCTCTACCGAAGAGTACTACAATATATCGTTGATATTAGTCATTGATTATCACTAGTTATTTATGTGATAGACTATCTAAAAGTATATATGAATATTTGTTGCCCAGATGAAGCTTATGCGGATGCTAATGAGATTCTTTTTAATATTTTGTACTTGTAAACTTAGATGATGTCTCATTCTTCCACGTATATTTTAGTGATCACTAGTTGAGTGTTTCGACAACAACAATCAGTCTCTGGTTATGTTGCATGTTGCAGAAATCTTGGTTCTCTTGAGGAAAAAAATCAGGCCGTAATGCAGAAAATGTTTCAATATCTTTCTTGTTCAACACGAAAGTATCAGCATGGCAAGGGGGGAAAATCGGATCCTGATGGAAAGAGATGTACAGCTCACACTCGTAGCCGCTGATATAAGCGTGAGCGTTTATCGTTAAATCTCATTACCGGGATGCTAGAGTATTAATAGTAATTTTCTCCGGGCTACTTGTGACCGGTACTAGTGACATCCTAATGATTATCTCGGACTACCAATAGTAATCTCTTTAGTCCTACCTCAGAGTACCATTTCTAAACTCCTGGATGCCACTTCAGGGCTCCATTCCTAACCTTCTATGGCCTATCTCGGGACACCATTCCTAAGCTGCTTGGGCTTCTCGGAGTGCCATTACTAACATCCTATGGCCTATCTTAGCGTACCATCAATAATCTTCTAAGACCTATCTCAGGGTTCTGTTACTAATCTCGTGTGGTCTATTTCAGGATCCCCTTAGTAGCCTCGTGGAGTCTATCTTAGTGAAGTAACCGTAACCTTCTGGAGCTTACTTCAAGCTACCATTCCTAAGCTTCTGCGGCCCTTCTCAGGGTGCTATTAGTAACCTCCTGGGACCTATCTTAGAGTGCTATTCGTCACCTCATGGGGACTACTTTAAAGTACCATTGATATCCTTTTGAAGCCTATGTCAGCAAGGAGAAATAGCGGTTCCTGGATCCTTGAATCATATGATTTCTACTGATTTCTTATAGTTTCTTGTGGATCCTTATTCTCTTGACTGTAGTTACGGTGTGAATCCCGAAATGACTGCATACTTGTGTGTTTGTCCGTATAATAGTAGTCTGAATATATGTCACACCATAAAGAAGTCTTTGCGCTACGCTTAGAGTACTATATCCTGCAGGTACGCTTAGATTCCCAAGTCCCATATTCTAGGGTACCCTAAGCTCTCAAGTCCTATAATGTAAGGATAGTGTGAAGTTCTCAAGTCGCATATTGTCAGGGCACTCTAGATCCTCAAGTTTTACATTTTCAGGATATTCTTAGGTCCTCACATTCTATAATCTGAAGGCACCCTTATATCTTCAAGTCCTGTATTCTGTGAATATCCTTAGATTCTCAAGCGATATTCTAAGAGTACTTATAGGTCCTCAAGTCCTACGTTTTGGAAGTATCATTTTTTTCTGAAGGCTTTTGTATTCTTTTGACAACAGTCAGGGTTCTCAAACCGAAGGTAAGAGTATGCTTGTATGTTTGTCCGTGGGTTTGTAATTTGAACTTACCTGAAAGCAAAAGGTAGAATTCTTTTGGTTTTACTCGTCTGTTTAATTCGGGAAGACATCTCAACTGAGGGTGAGCGTGAGAGAAGACATATAAATAGTGAAAGACTTCATATAATCAAGAGACCCAGTAGATCGTCTCGATCCACGCTACTTGTCACTTATCATGCGTATCATAAGTGTTTTACAACGTTCAGCTCCGCAGGAATCCCTGGCAGGCTACAAGTGATTGTCCTATAGTTGGTTGCTTTAGAGTTGAATAACTTATTTGATGTAGTTCTTTTCCTACATGTTGAAAAATGAAAAGTAGCATGGATGAATGGAATCCACTGGATCCCTTGACTGCAAAAAGTCTTCTGTCATTTGAGTGTCTGTTCTCAACCACAATTCAGATAAAGTATTCTGCTGCGTTAAATAGACGAGCAAAAACAAAAAAAATCTTTCTTTCGCTCTTACATAGGTTCAAACTGCTACCTTTCAGATAAACACACAAACGCACAGTTCCTTTCAGGATGAAGACCCTAATTGTAGTCAAAAGAACTGAATAACTTTGAGAAAGAAACGGGTACCTTCAAAATACTGGCTTGTCTACGTAAAATAACTCCTTACGAGGTGATATTTTTGTCTAAAACAATGGAAAAATACGCTGACGCAAACAAAGTTGTGTAACAGCGTTATATGCATTTGTATTTTGCAGATTTCTTCGTCAGTAAAAGTAATTTTCACAAATATTTTTACTCTTTGATAGGAAAGTCAATTTCTTATGACTTTTGCTTTTGATACTTCAGTTTTAGTCATCGAGATTCGTGACAAATTGGATTTCACTAAGTCGAATTACAAAAACGGGTCTTTTTATATAACGACATTACGCATCATTAAAATGTTTCCATAAACTTGGTTTTCAACCTGAAAGCTTATTTATTCATAATAAGATAAGTAATCTGAGCCGCATCGAACGGCATTTGAACTAACTCTTTAGCTAGTTTGATTATTAAGAAAATCAAAAAATAATATGTCAGAAACATCAGTGTTACGTTTTGATAAGCCAGTATCCAGGATCTAGGGGTATCTCTTGAATATAGGGCCTGAGCTCCCTTGGGTACCTCCAAAATATAGGACTTGAGCGCCTAAAGATCCTCTACACTGTAAAAAAAATAGGTACTTTACCGAACCCTCGAAAAAGGTTTCGTAGATGTCTAAAAGCTTCCAAATGCGTCCATAGGCTTAAAAAAATGGTTGT
>JAJEKB010013501.1:0-10557 GCA_022393335.1 Macrotrachela quadricornifera
TCTTTAGGAATTGTCCAAGCCATCCTAAGTAAAGACTGATAAAGAATATTGTCATTGAAATGATGGCTGTAGCCATTGTAATTTGAAATGTGGTTTTGTCTTGCACAGCCATAAAAAACATATACGATTGAGTACAATGCAAATATAAATCTATGAATATTAACAACAGCTTGATTACAATTTAGCGAGTAAGTATCAATAGCGTACTGATGAAAAACATCGTGGGGACATTTGTCCGGTAATGAGGAATGCTGCTGAGCATATCCTGCCCCAAAACTTGGAAGGATTTATTTAGTGATCAAGATCTTCTGCTTTTTTCTTATGGCGGTTTCACAAGGAATATCTGACGCTTGCAGTATTTTTGCACTAATCATCGTGACATTTTCAGAGTTTAGATAGTCAGCATTGTTTAAATGGTTTTTAATCCTATATTAGAATTGCAAACTTGATTCCGAGTAAAATATATATGGATTCAAGTATTTAACATTCATCTGTTATAGATGATGAAAATGGAAATTTAGATGCTATAATATCTATCAGTACTATTCGTGCTTAAAAATATTATTTCATGCTTCTTGTGATAGTATGTCAACTAAGATGCTCATTAAAACTATGACAGTGAATCTTAGAATCCTGCTCGAACAAGAACTGGCCATAGCAAAAAATAAACTAGAAGTTCGACTTGGACCAATATATATCGAATTGGTATTATCACTAGAAGCGTCTATCACGAAGAGCATTCACTTCTGAAAAGCTCAGCTCAAACTGTTCGTCCTAATCGTAAGTGAGAAACTCATTGTGAGACAAAATCCTGTTGTTTATTTTAGATATAAATTTAGTGATAATTTCAATCTATTTTTATGTCAACAGGAAAACAGCATTTGGACTTCCATGTGAGATTTAGAAAGTTAAGAACACGATCACAAGATACACTCTGATAAGTTAATAGGCTAACTCGCAGTTTGTCCATAGAAAAAACGGAGTTAAGTGTTTTGGAAAAATATAGGGAGGAGAAAAAAGTAGTCTCAAAATTTCGAGTTTAGGGAGTTTCAAGATCATTTTGATTATATTAGTAGTTGAATGCAATTTTAATGAAAGAAATTTAAAAAATCCAAACACTTTCAAAGATTTTTAGCTGTTATTTGATTATGGGTGATAAGAAGATATGAAATAGCTGAGCTAGAACTGAAACATTTTTAATATTTGAAAAAGAGTGAATACTTCATAGAAAACACAACAAAGATTGATTAGTATTCTCCGATTTTGATGATCAAAAATTGTTTTTTTGTGAAAAATAAGCATGGTATTCGAAATTAATATGTAAAAATACCTAAGAACTTTTTATCCTTATGAAAGGTTTACAGAAATGTTTTTTATGGATTCTCACATGTTGACTTCGAATATCATGCTTATTTTCAATAAAAATCAAATTTTGACTATCGAAATCGTGAATTACGATGCATGTTTTGCTGAGTTTTCTGTGAGAATGACAATTTTGTATAAAGTATTCACTTTTTTCCAAATATTTAAGGTTTAGTATAACGAAAAATAAACATGAACAACCGTTGGTTGATATAAAAATGTGGTCGTTATTCTATTATGTAATTGTTGAGCTTACTCATCTTTGGTATCGTTCGAACCGAAGTCTCTTACTTGTAAAAAGATCTCTATTTCAATACTATCCTTTTCTTCACACACATAAGTTTACACTGAAAAAGGGACCGCCCCAAGTGATCAAGCCGTTTAGATCCCATCTTTTGGTGGTAAATAGGCCTTAATGAGGTATGAAAAACCTCAAGAGGACTCGTGCCCATAGACATTCCATCTAGAGTTATAGGTATTTTACTGAAATTTTTGCCTATAGCAAGGTATCTACCAACAGAAAAAAATGTCGATTTTCAACCTGAGATTTTACCTACAAACGAGTCTATGGTAGAACGCTCCGAAAGTTTCAGCTGAAAAAAATGCACTCTTCGTAAGGTACTAAGGTTCCAAAAATCATCCACATCTTACGAAAGTTGCTAGAGGTGTTCGTTTTTTTTAGACTTCGATATCTCGAGAAGACTATTCTTTTGAGCTGAAATATTCATGGCATTCTACGTACCAATATACCTGTCCGTGGGTAAAATCTCAGCTTGAAATATCGACAAGGTTTTTCATACCTCATTGAGGTCTATCTACCGTTAAAAGATGGGATCTAAAGCGCTTAATCACATGGAACGGTACCCTCGTGAGCTACTTGGTCTTACATGCACGAACCAGCAACTGATTATATCCATATCACTCGTTCTCCTCTTTTTTTTTCTTTCCTTTCTTCTCCTCTCGAAAAATTCAGTTTACATCATCCGATGATGCTATTACGTACAATATTAAATAAATGTGATATCAATGAAAGTTCTCATTACGTACATGATATATCACATATGAGCGATATTGATGAAAGTTAATTTTATATAATTACAATATTACGTAAGCGTGATATTGGTTATAGATGATTCTATATGACTATGATATCATCAAGAGATGATAAGGTGTAATAATAATCTCAGCACCACACATCTTACACTTATCTATAAACTAAAATTTAATAGTATGGATTTCGTTCGATGAAATATATTTAAATAGAATGATAACTAAGGATATGAATTCATTGATCATTTTTTCATCTTTTGAATTTATTCCAAAAGACTTGTGGTTATTTCGAACTGGTCAATAGTTTATTATCAACATAAATAACAAGTAAAAAATACAAAAATTTCTATTATGTATGACCAATATTGCAATATTAAAGAAAAAAAGAGTAGTTATACATAGTAATAATTTTTGTATTTTTTAATTACTATTTATAGTGACAATGGACTGTTAATCAATCTGAAATATTCAAAAGTTTTTTCGAAAAACCAAGTTTGAAAAAACCTAAAAAATTATCACTAAACTTGTATTTTTCATTATTAGGTCATGTCAACTTAATAGGAAAATCATACATTCACCTTAAAGCAACTGGCTGTTTACATTCTCGTTATACATAACCTGTGTGCTGGATGGAATACATCGTGCATGCTTTCGCCCTCGCATCAAAATGAAATTAATATAATGACTAGCAATTTTTTCTGCATGATTGAGTTTATCTTTTCTAAAGGTGAATCATGTATAGGTAAGTATTAAATGTCATGTTTAAGAAGCATACATCTATAGTACATCAACGTTAATAGAATCATGACTACGGACTTATTTGTGAGTAGATCAAAGAAGTTTTTTTTTAATTCAAATTTCATGAAAGAAAGATCAATATATTAAGTTTATCGTAAGCCTTTTGCTCATCTAATTAGAGCATGCCAAAAGTAGTAGTGGCCTGAAATGAAAAGATACTCCTTTTTTTATTTTGAATCATTACTATTGTTTATATACTCTCAATATTCTAGTATCAACTATAGAACTATGAAATATTGTAAACATGAAGAACACTGTTTGCACTATCAGTATACATGAAGAAAAAAATTCTCTAGAGTTCTTCATAAAATATTATGACGTCGTCATTACTACTTTTGGTATACTCCAAGCATAATTCGCATTATTCATCTTACCTGCTCTTCATTTTTTAATCATGTTAGAGAGGATGCGCCTGAATAGATGGTCTACGGATTCGAAAACATAAAAATAAACTTGAAAATATGCTTTCTAATAGAAGAGCGGTAGCAATATTTATTTCAAAATACCTTGTCGTAGATCATTCATAATAAATAGGTTATTGGATATCAAAAATGGATTTTGAAATCAAAGTTCTCGTATGATTCTTCTACAATTACTCTGGAAAAGAATAGTGTATACATAATTCAGCAGAATCCAAGGTAACGCGAGAGAAAAAGGTTGTATATAATAATAGCGCAAGTGAAATCGTAATATCGGCTTTTTAATATAGCTCTCTGTCACTAATATGAGCACTATAGACAAAGTTTCGATAGCAATCAATTCCCTACATTTGGACAATTATTAAGCTCGTTAGAAAGTCAACTTCAGGAGAATCTATTTTCACCTTTAACCACCTTCATTTTTTGAATATTCGAAAACTATATTTAAGTTTTTTGAACTGGTAATATGTGCGCATATGACATGTGTAGTCATTAGACAGATCGAGTATTTTTTCTCATATTATTTGTACTAAGTTGAAAATAATTTTATTCTAGGAAAGTATCACACTGAAAGAAATTAGATATATTATTAAACTATTTTAGATGCGTTAAAACAAAAATCGTTTCTTGATTTTTGTTTAGAACCTTTTTAAGCTCTGCAGATTTCATAGGGTTTCCCAAGTTTTGAACAAATCCTTTTTAAGTACCGTAAAGAAAGAGAGTATTAAGCAACAATGTCAGGCTCCTCTCGAAATTGAGTTCCTTATTTTTCGATAGTTCATCTGAATGTCAACAGTTGGTTGTCATTTCGAACTAAACTATTAGATCTTATTTTGACTATGAATGACAAACTCGAAATTCGCCAACATACATACCCTATAGAATCGTAATATGTTCTTTACTTACGAAAATCTCTTCTTCTGTCTTCAATTCTTTTAAATTTGACACTGTAAAGAATGAAAACTTTGTTCCATAACCGAATCCAAATCCAAACAAAAAAGAATGTAAGCACACCACCAAAAAACATACAGAAAAATAGAACAATATATATTTACCGCTTCCAACGCCTTCTCTCATGTATACATCGCATTCTAACACATCCTCTCCAATTTAAAATCAGACGCGAACAACAAAATATGTGAGAAGAGGCAAAAAATACGTAAGGAGAGTGTGAACGAAAACAAACAAACAAACATGTGAGAAAAGGATGTGTCATGGCCAATGGCCCTGACAGAATCATAGTTTAAATGAAAGTTCTTTCTCTCTTCTATCTAATAGTGTATAGGAATTTATCAAAATACTTCTTCTTTCTTTTATTTCTCTGGATCATACTGTTCTCTCATACATATATTGTGACCATAAGTAGGGCAAAGCTTTCTTCGTATTTTACTACAAAAGAAATAATTCGCTTTCAATTATATATTCTTAGATAATCCTTACAATATTGTACAAAATAGAACTATTAAAATGATCATAATATATGAGTAAGGCATTGCAATGATATACATAATATCTATCAGTGTGATAAATTGACTTTTCTGACTAATATTTGACCCAATATTTCGTGAATAATTTAGATTATTAGTCTATCTACAATTTAAAGTTTTCTTTGGTTTTAACTAATGAGGAAATGGTTTTTATAATAAGAATTATGTTTTGACTTCATTAAATTGTTAGCATAAGTCAAAAGGGAGGACCAGGGTTAAATTTTTTGAAAACGAAAGTCGATGAAACATTTTATGACATACATAAATCAACTTAGTCTTTCACATTAATTTCAAATATATTATTTATTTTGGCAAGCATCTAGATTATTTGCGAGATATTGGGTCAAATATTAGTCAACAAAGGAAATTTTTTGCACTGATGGATATTATGTATATCACTACAATGCCTTATTCGTACATTAAGCTCGTTGTAATAGTTTTTAACTAATTTAAGATAATTTCTCTTGCTGTTATATGTACGACATTGTATTATCTGATTTTATTTTCAATTTCTCTCGGTTTTAATACTATAACGCATTTGTCAAAATTCCAGTTTAGACAATATCTACTGGTGCTAATGCTTGAATTTAAATAAAAGACATGATTACTTTATAAATAAAACTTACCAACTTATGTTGATATTAGTGTTGATCTAAATAAAGATGAAATATTTATTTTATAAATAAAACTTACCTATTTATATTGGTATTGTCGTTGACCTGAATAGAAATAAAATATTCATTTTATAAGTATAATTATTTACTGGGATCGATATCGGAGTTTATCTAAATAATTTTTTTTTAAATAAATATTATTACTTACTGTGATTGATATTGCTATTGATCTAAAAAGAAATAAATATTTTTTTTTAAAAGAAATTACTTACTACAAATTGCTATTGCCATTGATCTAAATACAAATAAATATTTTTTTTAAATAAAATTACTTACTGTAATTGGTATTTCCATTGATCTAAATAAAATTGAATATTTTATTATAAATAAAATTACTGTGATTGATCCCATGTCATCGAAATCGGGTCATTTTTGGCGATTAATCGCCGATTCTTTTTAGCTATAAGAAAATCGTCGGTTAATCGCGATTAATTGCCAAGAATGAGCCGATTTCGATGACATGGGAAGTAAATTAGAGTAACATAAAATCAAATGAATTAAAAGAATTAATTACAAATAAAATAGATGAGATTAAAAATAATGATATAAATTAAATTAATTAAATAAAGGTAAAAATAATAAAAGTCTTTTCATTTATTTAACAATTAGATAAGAATAATATAAAATAAAATATAAATATAATTAATTTGATTAAATTAAAATTATTGATTTTGTTGACGTTTTGGTACAGATTTGTCCTTCATGAGTTCCGAGGCTTCGTGCGGAACTACACTCGACAAGAATAGTTTTACTACCAACCTGTAGAAGTACCGTATTTTTTGGATGGGCTTTTCTTTAAAATTCAACAGAATTTGGAGAGTTTCGCAATCTTCGCACGAAATCTTTTCCGAATTTCGTAGATCCGTTCATGGTTTCGTACATCATAAAAACATGTACATTTCAAAGTTAAGTGCTAGTAGCCACTTTTGAATAACTTTGCATAAGTTAAAGCTATTGAACTCGATAGTGTGTAGCTGGAAAGAATTGATTTCAAGGCGTCTCGCTGTACGTTGTATTGGAATTCATAATCACTTTTGTACGACTTTTTATAGATTGACATGTTGTTTTTGTGTTTATTTAACGAGCTTTTTCAACATTCTAACTACCATTGTATCAAATTGTAGTCTGACTTCCGCTATATACATGGTAAAATTACTATACATCAGGTTACCTTGTTAAAGAAAGGAGATAAAAAGTTAATATGAAGAGGGCAAGATTTTGTCGTGTGTACACTGGAAATCAGGCTACAATTTGGTTTAATGACAGTTAAAATGTTGAAAAAACATGAAAACAACATATCAACCTATAAAAAACCGTACAAAAACGATTATGACCTCAAATACATCGTACAGAAAAACTTCGTAGAATCTATGCTTTCCAATTAGGCAAGCTCCAGCTCAATAACCTTAGCTGATCAAAAGTTATTCTAAAAATCTGTAGTTTAGTTCTGAAATGGACGCTAAATTAGGATGGAAGTGGATGATTTAAGAAAAAGGTTCAGTGCGAAAACCTTTCTTTTGAAATGTAGTTGGTTCCTAATGAGCAATAATGTTCTGAGATGTTTTTAAATTCCTGTATTCCATGGAGAAAGCATTGAAGATGGAACCATACAAAATTATACAATATCGAAGAAGCTTTTCCTATCTAAACGTCACTCCAAAACATTTTTTGAAGACGTAGTAAAAGTTATGATAAATACATTCTATATTTCTTTAAAGTCGAATAGGGCTGAAACGCCAAACGGATTATTTTCTTATTAGTGGCAATGACAAATATTGATCGCGATAAGCTGTATTATATGTATTGTTTTTATAGAATTAAAAGAAATTATATGCATTGACATTGTGGACTCATAACTGAATGCATTTATCTTTTCCACAATGCATATAAGACATTGCAGAAGATTTCAAATCTGTTACTTTGTAACTTCTTCAAATTGAATAAGATAGTTAAGACTCTTAGTCTTAGCTTATTCTAAACAGTTTCTAGTAGACATCTAGTAAATATGGTAGTATCCATGCGTATATCTTAGGAAAAGTGTGACTTAGTTTATCACTGTAGCAATCATTTAGTAGAGTCCAATCAACCCATTTTCAACGCTAATTGGAATTTGATACATATTTTGGTACTCCATTTAATCTTAAGTAAATACAGTAGAGTTAGAAAATAATACGACTTGTCTGAGTGACGTATAAAAAGACGGCTTAATAAAATGTGAAATAGTCTTATGAGTCAAATCAGAGACTTATGTATCCTCGTTATTTGACACTATTGTTACGAGAAGAATAGGAGTGTAAACGCTTTTTTTTCGAAGCTATAATCATTTTACTAAGTTTTTTGCCGATAAAACGGTATGAAAACTTTCTTACGGATAGGCCTTCGTACCACCGAAATGCACTATGAGTTTCACTAAAAAAGAACGTTTCATTCTAGAGATAAGAAATTCGAAAGATATATCCATACTTCACATAGAGCTTAGAAAAATTGAGTTTTTCCTATTGCCACAATCTCAGATAAAAATTGTGTTGTTTGATTAACATTTGACATTTTGCCACAATATAACTCATACTCCAAATAAAGAACAACAAAAATGAAAGTGTTACGCATAGAATTTGATAATCATTTGTTTATTGCCGTTTAGTTTCATTCTTCAACTACACCTATACGAACGCGTACTTTGTTTGTTTGTAAAAAAACAATACATTTGACTCATTTTGCCCTCCTATATATCTAATATTATGCGAAATCGCTTCTTACGATATAGACTTATACTTTTCGTAGCTGTTCTTTTTTGGGGTTATGTCACTTTCCGTCGTCGTTCACCAAGACTAGTTTTAACAAAATCAGATGTTGATCAGTTCATGCAGCAAAATAACAGAAATAACAATAACCATCGTATTCCTCGTGTCATTCATCAAACATGGAGAAATCAAACTATACCCAAGAATTGGAATAAGACAACTCAATCGGTACGTCAATTAAATGCTAATCAATTCGTATATCGTCTGTGGACAGATGATGATATGCATAAATTTTTTCGTCAAGAAGAACCTCATTTATATCAAACAACATTTCTTGCTTATCCATTTGACATTCAACGTGTTGATGCTTTTCGATATCTTTTATTACATCGTTTGGGTGGTATTTATATTGATATGGATATTGGATGCCGAATATCCTTGGATATATTATTAAAGATGATTGAAATGCTCGATCCACAATCGAGTCATTTAGCTGGCTTTTATATCACAGAACCTATCGGAGTTTCAAATGGTCTTATGTTTTCGACTAAAGGTCATCCATTGTTTGCTCAACTTATTTCTCGTCTACCACTCTTCAATCATAATTATTTAATTAATTATTTGACAGTTATGCTCAGTGCAGGTCCATTGTATCTTTCTTTACAGGAACGTTTATTTGATAGAGTTACGGAAAAAGCATCAGTACGTGCAATTGATTACTGGGTTCATTTTAATATTTTCACATGGCGTACAACAGGCAACTCATGGCATGGAATGGATGCTAGAGTTATTCTCTACTTATATCATTATGAATGTAGGATTTTATTAATGCTATGCACATTTCTCATTCTATTTTTTTCCGGTAAACATGGTATACTACAAAAAATCTTCCGGTGCGTCTTTAGATGAATATTCAAAGGTGTATTCTAGTATATTTTTTTCCAAACTACTATCCCTAAACATCAATCTATACTTTTGTGCATTCTAATAAAGCAACAACTGAAACAGTTATTGAAATTGTCTTTTATGAGACTATCAATGAGTTATGCTAACACATACAATATCGAGATTGCTTTGTTATTATGAATTTCAAGAAATCTTGAAATTTCTTGATTACGTAAGTGTTAGTAAGATTTGAAAAGATTTTAAGAGAGAATCCGTCACAGAACCGCTCTACCTTATCTATAGATCAACGGAGAAAATTTCTTTTTTGATTTAGTTATCTAAAATAAAAGATCTGATCAAATCATAGTCAATTGGTTTTACTTGTAGAAAACGCAAGCTATAATAAATATGAAGAATCTATTTTGTTCTCTTAAGATCGCTATTCTAAAGAGGTATCCAGTATTTTGGCATTATTTTATGACCAACTTGACCATTTGAGCTTCCAGACGTTCTGTTCGATCGAGAAAAGTATAGATGACAAATTCATTCTACTTGAGTGACTAATATGTACAAAACAGAGAATACATTAGGTCAAAAGCTGTTCAAGATTCGAGAAACGCTCTCTTCAAAAGTATTCTTATTTTTAACTTTATTGCATGATGTAAGAGATGTCACAGTCACTTTTTAACTACACGTAGATCTCATAAGGACGCATCTTTTGACATTAAATTACCTCAGGTAAACAAATCACAAGCTAAGTTATCATAGATCACCCTGTAGTCTGTCCTGGTTAGTAACCCATAACCATACTTTTAGAAGTCATACGAAGATCATAAGATTTCTTTCAAAATCACAAAACTGAATTTAGATTTAGGTTCAGTGCATAAAACTAGATTTGATAAGCAACTGTAGAATGATTTTCTATTAGCAACTCATATCATAAAAACATTCGTTCCAATCATATGAATCGATCTAACAGAGCTTAATTAAAGACAGTGATTCTTCAATTTTATCAACAACTTCCAGTTTCACTGTTCTTAGCTGATCATATTGTTTAAGCATAATATTCTCAATAATCTAAACAAAATTATTTTGAATATAGATAAATCGATTCTCTCATGTAGATATTATGCGAGAAGAA
>JAJEKB010013502.1:0-10991 GCA_022393335.1 Macrotrachela quadricornifera
TTCATCACAGTTTTTCATCAAAGTTACATATAGAAGGGCTCAACTGTTTTGTCATCGACTACTTGGGATTTCGTAGAATGTAACGCTTCCTACTGCTAGAATCTTCCTATGTTACCATTCTCGCTTTTGAAATTTTCCTCAAAAGATAGTAAAAATGTACATTACATCCATGTTATACCTTACTAAGCTTCTTGCTTTCATTGCTGAGTTATGTCCTGATAAAAACCATGCGAAATTATCTTTCAGAAAAGGGTCAGCGAATCAATCAGATGAGCGCTACTTGTTTTTATAAAGTCAACGAACTCGAAAACCATTTAAAAATTGAAAAAACATTAAAAAAGTTGTTTTTTTCAAAAAAATTGATGTTTTGACTCGCTTGGAAAAACTTCAATTTTTTTCATTCAAAACTCTTTTTAAAAAAATTCGTTCATATACATTTTTAGTCAGCTCGACTTGCTCTATCCAACCGTGGGTGAAAAAATCAAAAAAAAAACTTGCTCGATTTTTGCGTGTTCCGCATCTTACAAAAATTGAGCTTCAAAAAATTTTTATGCAACTGATTTCAGATTTGAATTTCTCGTCCTCGATTATCCTTCGGTCAACCCTTACAAAAATTTTGTTTTTGTAAAAAGAAGTGGTTCTTTGTATAAAAAAATGGCCCTCAAAAATATTTGGAAAACTAACACCAGATTCGTATTCCTCGACCCGGATTACCCTTCGGTCAACCCTTATAAGAAAATTCTGTTTTGCAAAAAAGTAGTTCTTTGTAAAAAAATCGATCCAAAAAAATTTTCGAAAAACTGACATCAGATTTGGATTTCTCGACCCTGATTACTCTTTGGTTAAGTTTTTTAGAAAATATTTAAAAAAATGTTTTTTGACCCTGCGGACATACAAGCAAGCAAGCAGACAATTTATGTTTGCAAGACTCTTCTCTACGAGAAAGAGAATATTTAATTGATTTTGTTTGTTTTTGTTGTTGATGAAGAGATTAACAAGCTTAAAATAAAATTTGAAAAAAATCAGATTAAAAAAATTTCTTGCAAAATTTTCAGTCGAAATACAGAACTTGCTTGAGATCATAACATAATAAAACACAATCACAAGCTTCTTCCATCTTTCACGATAAAGTTTTACGTAATATTGATTCATCTGTTTCAGCTCTGAATACTTGATTATATCTAAAAGCAAAAGCATAGAGAACATTTACGTTCGTAACAAATTTTTCAGCATATGTTAAATTATTAATTTTATTTAAGAAAATTGTTGTAAAAAATCAAATAAATAAATAAAATATATAAAAAAAAGAAAAATTTAACCTTAATTTAGCTTTTTGCGGTGCCAACTTGATATAAAACTAATTAAATAGAAATGATTGGGACAAGTGGGCACAGTACAAGACCACGAGATAACTGACCACGAAGTTCAATAACACGTAATCCGAAATTTTTTGCCAAAATCATTTATTTTTAATAATTTCTTATATAATTTTGTTTTCAACCTAATTGAAAAATAACTTTTTTTAAAATTTTTTATTAAATAACATACATTTCTTATTTAAGACTAGAAATTAATATTGATTCAAATTGATTTTCTTTTGCACGTCTAAGCATACTTAAATGACCAGGTTTTTCCAAATAAAAATATTTTCCATTATTCAAAAAACTAAATGAATTAAAATTCGAATTATCAATAAAAAAAAAATAAAAACAAAAGTAAAATCCATCCAAATTAATTTTGTCTTTGGTGTTAATAGTAATGAAGTTGTTAAATAATGATCATTTTCTATATCTAAAAGTGCATATGACATAGCTTGTTCTATTAGTTAAAAAGAAATTTTTTTTTCTTTTTTACTTCATACAAATATCAAAAGTAAAATCATTAATAGTAGATAATTGACCATTTACATGAGTAACAATAAATAATGTATGACATGGTGAATAACTAATTAAATTAATTATCTTTAAAAAGAAAAAAGCTAAAAGAAAATATTTTCAAAATGTTGTATAAAAAACATCATCAATTGAGTCATTTTCATGTTTTTTTTTTCATTTATTTATTACTTTCATAAAATTGAACTGTATTCTTTGCTGAAATAGTTAACATCTATAAATCTCATATATAAAATCTTTATTTAAATAAAAAAAAGTAAAAACCGACAACATCATTTTTATTTCAGTCGATTTTAACTTATGATGAATCCGTTGTAAATTAATTTAATTAAATATAGAACTAAAAATATTTCTATAATAATTTACTCAATATCATGTGATTTATTAATGTTTATTTATCTATATTAAAAAATTCTAATTGGACCATCATAATAAGATGTTGCCTAAAAAAATTTTATTTTCTTTTAAATTAAAAAAAACAATCATCATTTTCTTACTATGTAGCTATCTTTTTTCTTCATAAACACTTAAAGCAAGCATTGACGCTTGTATGATGATCATCAAAATATTTCATTTTATTTGTATTATCCAGTGGCGTAGCCAGGATTTTTTAAGTAGGTAGCAATTCACCAGCTAAATTATTTATAATGGGTAGCAATAGTGGGCAATTATAAAATCTAGTGGGCAATAGTGAAAAAGAATTATGCGCACCAGAGCCCGAAACGAACCAAACTTTTCTGGTTCGAGTTCGGTTCGGTTCGATTCGTTTTTCAAGATATCGGTTCGAATTCGGTTCGGTTCGATTCGTTTTTCGAAATATCGGTTCGAGTTCGGTTCGGGTCGGCAAAAATAATGTAAAAAAGCTGTATATCAGTATTCTAACGACAGATAATCGCTTATTTTAACTACCCGTTCACTAGTGACCCGTTTGAGAGTAATGAAAACATTTTTTTGAGTATATAAGGCGACTTTTAAAAACTGAGAACTGCTATCGATTCAGACCGAGCCAAGATTGCCCGGTTCGAGTTCGGTTCGGTTCGATTGAGTTTACAAAAAGTCGGTTCGGGCTCGGTTCGGTTCGACTCGAACCGAACCGAACCGAACTGGTTCGACTCAGTTCGGTTCGTTTTCGGGCTCTGATGCGCACTACAGAAACCATTGTATACACTGAAAAACAAATGGCGCCAATCGAAACCTAAAAGGTTTCATGGATCTTTAATATATACTGACAGATATCGAATGATGCATGAAAAAGTTTCGTATAATAATAGGTTCCGTACAATAATATTTTCGGGCTGTTGAGGTCGAAAAAGTTTCGTAAAAAACCTTTCGAGAGTATTGTAGCCATGAGCGTTTCATATCGAACTGTTTTTTTCCGTGTTTCAGTTATGATGCTGACTGATGTCCTCTAATGAGACAGCCATGAAATTCGAATTTTCCTGTTTGCTTATTTATTTATCCATCACTTTATAATCGACTTCATATTTCGGTCCTGTTTTATTAAATTCAAGAGGTTCCAAACAGTAAATTGAGGGTGAAAAATCTATAATACGATTCATAAATGGTGAAGTTAAAGGCATAGATATAGGGAAATAGATTAAGAGATTAAGGGGGTAGAATAAGGGACTAAGACGACAGAATAAAAGATTGAGGAAATATATGTAGGGGATAGAATAAGAAATAAGCAATTATACGTAGAAATAAGGTGTTGCAGAAAAGTATTGGGAGGATACGGATGATCTATGGTGTTTTCTGTAGAATCTGGCATTCAAATTCGAGTACCAAAACCCGTTTCTAAAGCAAATAAAAATGTTTTTATGAAACCTGTTTTGTACGAAATCTAAAAAGAGTTTCTAGTTCGTTTCAATTCTCGGAACCCATTTTAGGTTTCGTATGATCACTTTTTTTGGTGTATTTGAACAGAAATTAGTTGTAGTCATCCTACGTTAACAGTTGAATTCGCTGCTTTTTCCCGTGTTTCGTAAATCTATTTTTCAATTTCATGTATTTGAATATTTTATTTGAAGAAGTCAAAGATAAATAGCAACAGAACGGTGAGGGTGAGTGTTATTTTACCTTTTTTCGCCGAAAAATGATCAATGTCTCTTCTTTCTCTTTCGTTAAGCAATGAAAAGCTCAGTTAATCTTCTTTTATCGATTACACGATGGCATGTATTAGTTTGTTCTCTTACATCGAACAATGACAAGCAGCAAGCATTGTACCATCTATATTTTCAACAAATTCTCAATCATGAAAGTTATTTTTCTTGGTTTTACTATTCATTTAATATACACATCCTGTGAACTACATATATTGTCATTTCATTATTAATGTAGAACTTTTAATGTCTGAAATAAGTTCTTATAAACGTTTTTCAAAACACTGTCATTTACACAATCAATTTTATTAAAATTTTTATATATAATTTGCTCACGTTTTCAATTCTGCATTACATGAATCATGTTGCAACACATATTGCGAAAACTTTTAATTTAGATTGATTCAGTCGTTTCTATACCGTACGAATTATGTTCGTAGAAATAGAAAGATTTTTGAACATTTCTCCGCCTTTAGTTTTAGCAAATTTGAGTGTATAAGTGATAGAAAGCATTTTGCCAGTAAATATCAATGAATTATTATTATTATTGTTATGGTGCTCATTCTTTAATTGGAACACATTTAAGATCGATTTTTGTAAATCCACTTGATTAGATCTCGCCAAGAGCAAATGTGTTGAAAGAAAACAGTCCTTAAATCTTTAATTGTACACAAATTTTCGTATTTTTTTACAATGGGCAATTGCCCATACTAGAAAAGAAATAGGTAGCAATAAAATTTTGTTTGGGTAGCAATTGCCCAATTGCTACCCTGTTGGATACGCCACTGGTATTATCAGTTAAATTTATCATTATTATCTTAAAATATCTACAAAAAAAAATAAAGCATAACAAATTTAAAAAGAAATAAGTTTTATGTTTACTTTGTTCCAACAAAAAGTAAAATATTTGATAAATAAAGTGTTGATACTGGTTGTGTATATAGAATGGATTAGACTTACGAGGGAACTACTCCAACTGATTCCGAGCTTTTGGCTTCATCTTTTGGCTATGGGTAGGCCTCAGTGAGACTAAGAAAACCCTAAAAGCGTTCAATCCCATGGTGTGCTGTTCTCGAGATATCACCGAAACCATACCATAAAAAAAGCATATATTTTTCAAATTTTGAGATTGGTATATATATGCTTTCCTATTACTGTGAAACCTAGAGTATATCAGAAAAAATGATTCAATTATACCCATTAAAGTGTTCAATATTTGCATCTTCAACTAATTTAGATTATGAAAACTAAAACTTCAACAACAATAATTTTCTTAATGTACCGAAAACACAAAATGAAACAATATTTTAAGTGACATATGTAGAGAAAAAGCAAGTTTAATGATAATGATAGTTTACGTAGAAGTGATGAAAATATAACACATTTCGACACCAAGAACAATATATGTAGATTCATCCTAAGTTTTGAGCGATGTGGTAGACAAGAAAGTTTGAATAGTTTCAAAAGGATACTCGATAAGCTCTTTAATTTGCTTATTTTCTTTTGATTCATAAGTATCTCTGTTTGAGATTCGCTCAGATAGAATAACTACTATATCAGTTGCTTCAATCGTTCGTTTAAACAAAATGAAAAGTGGCGTTATATTATATAGTATGCATTAAATGTTCTTCCCTAATATCGATATGATAAACGTGGTCAACAAGTATCGACAGTCATCTTCCTCTTCTCTGTTTTTCCCTTACTCACTCCAGAACATCACATGCCAGCAAGTCTTAAATAACTACAATTTGATCTTCAACATTCGAACAGAATTATGTATTCAAAATTCCTGCACAATAGCAATTACTTCAATTATCTATATAAAGACTAATACAGAACTATTTAGACAAAAAAATCTTCAAAAATGAAAAAGTCTCTTTCTTTTACGATATATTTTTGGTCATATCTCGAGAATAACGCACCATAGAAACGAACGCTTATAGAGTTTTCTTAGTCTCACTGAGGCCTATCCATAACCAAAAGATGACGCCAAAAGCTCGGAATTAGTTGGAGTAGTTCCCTCGTAAGACATAGTGCATCTAAAAGAGCAATATCAATAACCTATGCACAGTTGTTTTAACACAATGGTACCGAAGTGTAATTCCATGTAATGTGTTTCATTACTTAATGTAAGAATCTCAACAAATGACTACCTAGTCCGATGTTGTTAATGTATATTTTTACTTCAAAAAATGATGGCTAGCTGAATTATCAAGGATAAATTTTCTGTGATGTTTATTCAAATGCGTGACACACGAAAAACGGGTTATTATCTATTACATTAAAGATTTAAAGTGCAGCGTGTATTTAATCCTTATTTACTATGAACATACAATACCATAGAGACTGAAATTACTTGCTAATTTTCTTAATCAGAATCAAATCGTAATAGCGCTACCTTCATCTCACTCTCATCTCTGACACCTTCAGTAATCATACAATTTTGAGTTCATAGAATCATATCTATCAATTTCAAGCACGTCTTACTGGAAGAAAAAGATTTTTTGTGTTGAAATTCTGTTACCAGAGAATTTTACTTTGAATCATTAAGTAGTGCTGTCTATTCTTGTACTTTCTGCATCACTCTAATTACTCTGAATCAATCAAAGGCGCTATGGTTATTGAATTTTTGACTCAAGTCAAGCATTGCTGATAAAATACTGCTAAGCAAAGAGACTAGTTGCAACCATATAAGATAGCGTTGATGCTACCTTATTAAATTAATCCAATATCAACCTCAATTGAGTGTATTACATCCATAGAATCAATGGTAAGATTAATCAGTTATATCCATTTATGAGAATGTCACCAACATGGCTTCGAGAAATAGATAACAACATTCTGATTAAAAACAGTTGTCTACGACATAGATTTCTTTCGAATGTCAGCAATTGACAGATGCATTTTGTTTCCATTTTTGTCACTTTCTATACGTCGTCATGAACTGAACGGAGAGAACGGCAGAAAATACAATTACCTGCCAGCATTCATATTTCTCTCATTGTTTTTTTCGATCGTGCATCAACAACCTTGACAATTTAAATCCTTTTAAAAAAAAACAGTACAGCCATCACAACACAGTAATAGACATGGAAAGAAAAAAAGAAAGAAAAATGTTTTGATCCTCGACACATATTCCTACATAAGGATTGATCAATTTTTTCATTGTTTCACCACCCTTTAGATTGTATAAAGGAGAGAAGAAATGATGAGCCGTAATATAGACATTCTAAAGTAATTTGTTTCTATTTATTAACTGAATTCTCACCAAGATATCTTATTTCGCTGTTATTTTTTGACACTTGTATACATCTATTGAACTATTTTTTGATCTTTATATAAGATTTTATCCACAGAAAAAAATTTCTTTGATGAAAGTTATTACTTGAAACGAGTTTTTAATAATCAAAGCTTTTACATATAGACTTCATCAGAATAAAAAACATTCCATTTGAAGTTTTAGATTTTAATACTATTCTATTGATCGATCATGGACAATAGATTCAATCAAAACAATCAATCACCGAGATATATGGAAATCGGACCGAATGGTCAAATTCTTCGTCAGCGATCAACCATTCCTCCTGAAGTAATGACAAACTATATCACTTCACAAGAATCAATGTCCTATAATAATGCACCTTCGACTATTCAATGGTCGACTTATCCATATCAAACAACAAACAAGAAACGTAAGCGTCTCTTTCACTCATTAGAATTGAACTTTTTACGAACATTTCTTAGAATGGTGGCATGGTGCTGGTTCATTCAATCCTTATCGAACAACATATCAAGATTACGGTCAGTCAAAATATCAATCTAATTCGATATCTAACTTTTATTACACACAGCCGAATATTTACGATCAAGTATGTTTGTTCTGAAGCACTCTTCTTTTGCATTATACGTATTTTTCATATCATTTGATTATCATCAGGGTTATAATACAAGGTTCGGTAATTGGAATTCATCCGCTTCAATGTATTATCCAGGACAAGATTCTATATCCTACTCTTCACCTCGACCTCCACAGTAGATGTGATGTCGATAACATTCCTACTAAAGATCAACAATTATCATTCGCTGATAAACATACTCTCTATAATATTTTCTGCTTTTGACGTGTATATTATTTTATGTTTTCTATTAAAGCTTTAGATTGTGTGGTCAGCTAATATCATTATAGAACTGCATTTTTCGATATGATGATTAATGATAAAACTTGCTTTTAACGTAACTTAACTATTCGGTAGTTTACTGAATGAATTTCTTTTATCGTTGTTCCAATAAAAACAATCTTTTCCTTTTATTGAATGAAAATACATAGCTCAAGTACAACTCTTTATTATGGATGTATCAATATAAATGTAGATTTTTTAAATGTTGATTAATAATTCGTAAGCAATGAGCATGGAAAATTGGATGGGCACTTATTTCATGCTTTTACAATTTATTCCATACACTATGTTCTATTTCTTTTGTAATCTGATTCCCTAGCATTAGCAAAAATACTAAGATATTTTTCTACCACATCACTGTTATGATTTTCACCTTCTGGTAGATCATAATATCTCTAAACGAGTTATCCAACTCTGGATATTGTGTATTGTAACTAAATTGATGAAGTGTATCTCACGAGAACAAACAAATTTGAAAGGAACACTACAATTTTCAGCGAGTCAGCAGTCAACATCAAAAAGAAGATCTACACTACTCTTGATTCACGACTGAAATGAATTGTTAGTTTTTATATTTTTAAATCTATGAACAACTATTTAATCTGTCTAACTACTAATGCGAAATTAATTTCTTGAAATGTTATTACTTCGTCAGTATATATAATAACTTCAACGCAGAATATCGTAGTATATGACATTGTATATTAAGTAGAGTTGTCACAAATGACTTGCTCGATGGAACACATTATAAGAGAGTGAAAAAATTATGGGACAAAATGAGCGAATGCCAAAAAATGACATTCGGTCTAATTTTATTTCTTTTGCTCACTAACTTACAAAATTTTTAGGATTTTTGAAAAACTTCTAAAAATTCTCGTTCTCCTTCGAATGTTTTTCACATTTGGATACCTTGATTCCAATCCTTTCCTGTTGACAAATGATCAATAATATAAGAAGAATGTCAATAAAGCATTGACGAATTATTAGTGTTCAATTTTCAAGTATATGGAATGCACCATTTTTATCCGTCGAGCCAAAACTTCGTGCGTAATGAATCGTGTGTAAATGATTGTCATTCAAAGAAATTACAGAAGAATTTAGATTTAAACTCAAAATCTGTGATCTGTTATAACAACCGTACCATTATTGATATTGTCAACGATTATTATCATACAGGCGAATCGTAGAAATAACGATAGAAATGTTCTTATCTTTGTCTCGGTAATAGCCTACAGAGAGACATATCGGTGACACGAAGAATAATTTGTGTGAATATAGCAGATGCCATCGGTAGATCTACTGATCTGTCAAGATGGGACAAATAGATAAAAAGCGTTGCAATAAGTGGTGGAAATCGAATTTTGAATAAATATTGTGTTATAGTTTATATACAGAGACGCTCAAAATTGATCATATACTCCATGTAAAAATGCACGAAAACTGTGCACGTGAAGAATATCTATTTCATGCTAACGAACAAAGAGAAGTATTTGAAAGATGTTTTAAACAAAAAGTAAATGAAATTTCTCTAAAAACTTTTTTGAATACGTGTTCTTGTTTAAAAAGATGACATGGAGAATTTTCATTGGCGCAATTTTCATATATTTTTACATGGAATCTATAATCAATTTTAAGCAATGTTAAGAAAGATCATTTTTACTATTTTTGACTTAGTACAACAAATATACGACTTAGCGGGATGCAATTTTCATCAGATAATCTATAACAACCAGGTTATGTTTTGGTAAAAACTAATCCTATTTTCTAAACTCATCTTGAAATTTTAAAGATACAAGGTCAGTTGTTATATGTACAATCGATTTTTAAACAACGTTGTGCATCAAAATCAGTAAAACAAAATTTAGGAATGTTCTATCAATGATGCTGAGTCACGAGAAGAAAAGAGTATTTTTCTTTAGACGTCATCATATTATCTTTATCGAAGTGTCAAAGATATAATTTCAGAGGTTGAATAAAGTAGTTGGGTATAGATAAAATCAAAACATGTTGATATGCACTAGTGCCAGCCCTGTCTAGTGAACTGAGTACCAATACGACTGAATACTTAATCATTTCATCTTTATTCCATTAACCGAATAGTACCCTTTTCTTTTCTAGTATATTATAATGAATTGATTCTCAGACCATTAAAATACTGTTATGCTACAACGTATAAGCTGATTAAGGTGGATAAATAATTAGTAGAAACATTTTGGAACTAGTGTCTACTGTTGAAAAACAGTAAAAGTTATTAAGCAATCAGTTATTTTCTGATCAAGCATGTTTCATATAAATATAAACGGATCAAATGTATGTGATATTGAAAGATTTTCAATTATTTCGCATGAAACCACGTTTTCTAGTTTCCCTTGTAGACGTTGAATATCTTGTTTACATTTAATAATATTGGGGTGATCTAATGATAGTTCGTAGCGGTATATGGTTAATGCTTCCTGTAAATATGTCAATGCTTGTTTCAATTCGTTCTTGCTCTCGTATATGAGACCTATATGTTGATAACTTATTCCAATCTCTGGATGATGAGGAGGAAGTGATCTATTTTTGATTTTAAGTGACTTTTGTAACATTTCTAATGCAAGTTCATGATGACCAAGACGGCTATGAACTATGCCAATATTAGTATAAGTCCGACCCAAGCGATAATGATCATCAGGTAAACGTGCTTTCTGCAAACTAAGACATTTTTCTTCAAATACAAGTGCTTCCGAATATTTCTCTTGTGCTTGATAAATGAGGCTAATGTTCCAATAAATCATAGCCATCTTTATGGAATCTACTGCGTTTGTCGATTGAAAGATTGA
>JAJEKB010013505.1:0-14659 GCA_022393335.1 Macrotrachela quadricornifera
TATTTTACACACCTTTTTTGTGCATTTTTAGTAGTTTATATTTGCTTGAATAGGTATTAACAGTTCGCAATATTCATTGAAAAAAAGAATGATTAATACAAAAAATATTCCTGTTAATGTTTTCTTTTAATTCAAGGTAATCGAATTCGGTGAGAAGGTCAACATAGTTATGTATATATGATTGATACAAAAAATGAGTCACATTTAGATTGATAAAGAATATTTATTTCATTGTAATGAAGAAGAAAGTACTATGTAGTATAAATTTTTTAAGTTATAATAAAGTCTCCCTGAAATTGTGAATTTCAATAAAAATTAGTTTATATACAGACAAAGAAAGTTTTCTAATCGAATGAGTCTATATGAGTTTTGACTTACTCTTGTCGATGTTTCAAATGACATAAAATAGATCAGTAGTTTTTTCTTTTATATAACAGTAATATAATCATGAATGTGTGATGTTCAATTTTTCAAAAACGATCTAGAGTTTTCCAATTTTTTTAAACTAAATAATGAATTAATTTTCTATAAAAGAATAATCTGCTAAAAGTTAATAATGTGATTATATTATCGGTTTCTCTGTCCCTAATCATATGATCAAACAAAGTATACTTTAAATAAACGATCTCAAAATAAATAACAAGCATAAACACGTGTTCAGAATAAAAATCTTTTGTATAATACTCTGGTTTTTCCTAATTCATCTTTACTCTTTTCATATTTTTATTCATTTTAAAACGTTTATTTAATGTATACTTGCTTTAAACGTGTAATCAATGACACAAAAATAATCAATATAATTATATTATTGACTTCTAGCAGATTGTTGTTTTATTAAAAAATCTGACAATTTATTCTGGATCAATTTTGTAAAATCGAACATTATACATTCGTGTTTATATTACTACTGTTTAAAAAAAATATTAACCACTCTTATGCCATTTGAAATGTCTACATAAGTACTGGAAATTCATATAAATACATTTGATTAGGAATTTTTCTGTCTGCATATGAACAAATTTTTGTCAAGATTTAGTATTCACCGAACATTTTTCATTGTAGAAATTGTCGAACAATAGTAAAACTATCTACGAATACATAATCAACACTAATACTTCGTTAAGTACTAGATAAATTGTGACTAGTGAAAAACAATGATGATTCTGAAATTTGAGGTACATAACGATTCAATAGTACTTTGCATGAATAAATCATTATGCAAATCATATATAAAAAACATATTTGAGTTTGAAATTAGGTATAGATATCTGTAGTTCATACTCTGTTGTTTCAACATTTTGAATATTAAGAATGTTATCAAGATCAAAATCAATAATAATTATATCTTCTTAATCGTTTATATAGGTCATAGTAATTACAATAAGGTAAGTTGCTAGAACACATCAATCACCTACTGAATTTTCAAGGTATATCCACAGTTTAATTCTACTATGGCATTGATCGTCAACAAAAGTGCTTTGTGTTTTTAATAAAAGTACTAGTGAATAGGTTAGATTATGTAATGTATGTAGCGAAAAAATGATTATAACAACATGAATGATTCACGGTTATTCATTTTGGATTTTAATCGTAACTGTTTAGTCATTTGTTTGATTGATAGAAATGACAGGTCTCGCGACTATTAAATTCACATTTTGGCGGTCATTAAACACAGACTGAGCTAATTCACTTTTTAAGTATTTTATATCGATTAATTTGGTCTTATATTTACATTGTGTTCTAATCTCCAAGTGTTCAAAAACAGACATGATCAAAATATTTGCTTTTTACTCAATTTTCCTCTGTATTTATTGAATGACAAGCATCTAAGAACTGATTCCTTTTTCCATCGTCATTAAATAATTGTATAATCAGTGAAAAAACTGAGGAATATCATTTTAGTGATCATATGTGATTAATTGTAATGAATCCATGTACTATCTATCAGAGACCGTCACAGGGCAGCTTTTTGTGCTCTAATCTGTCATTGGGACAGGACAAGATACCCTGAGGACACTTAAATTGAATCTCAACGATAGAATGAATTTATGACATGATGAATAAGTGTAATGGAATTTGTGTTCATTATATATACGTCTTATCTGAGTCATTTCAACAGAGTATTATCCATGTGTAAAAACAGCAAAAAGGTTTTTTAAATTTTATGAAAACGATGCTGTTTTTGTACGAATATAATTCCGCTTCGACGCTATGTTAGTCATTTTTACATCTTTCTTTTACAGATCCGAAAAATAAGCAGGATAACTGCAGAAAAAGAAAATATTTATAAACGAACACAGAGATTTTGTTTGACTAATTGCTATCATCATATTCATTCGTAGACTTTCATCGCCACTAACACCAGGAGGCTGTGATTGCTTTTCTATTTATTATAAATACTATTGAGGTGATAACCGTGACTGAACTTTTCCGAAGTGGGAAAGTTAGTTTGTACAATGATAGAGCAGAATGAGTATCGAATCCATTAGTTTTGATAAAACAATCAGTGAAAAGATAGAGTCATTACTGGTTACTGGAATTCCTTCGATAATTGACGGTTTGGAAGAGTTCAATTAGCTTCGAAAAATGCTTTCAAATAAACTTATATAACAAATTAATCGAGCAAAAAAAAATTTGCCCTGATCTGTCCCGTACTTTTCTTTGGTTGCCCTGCAGGGCAAATAGGACAGGGCAAAAAAAGAAGATCACCCTGTAGTATAGGCCAGGACATCATGACAACAGGTCAGCCTGTCCTGATGACAGTTTCTGATCGTCATATAAACTAATTTTTATTGAAATTCACAATTTCAGGGAAGCTTTTTATTATAATTTTAAAATTTTATACTGTATAGTATTTTCTTCTTCATTACAATGAGATAAAGATTCTTTATTAACCTGAATATGATTCGTTTTTCTATCAATCATATATACATAACTATGTTGACCTTCTCATCGAATTCGATCACCTTGAATTAAGAGAAAATATTAATAGGAATATTTTTTGTATTAATCATTCTTGTTTTCAATGAATATTGCGAGTTGCTGATACCTATTCAAGCCAATATAAATTACTAAAATGCACAGAAAAGGTGTGTAAAATAGGAGAAAAACGAGCATTTTTCTACTGTTTGACACACACTTTTTTGTGAATTTAAACGTGTTTTTGATAGTTGATGCCTATCCCGCTGTTCTTTTATGTTTTATATAATTAATTTAAAGCAAACTAAATCGTACTATATCGTATTTGATAAAATATAACAAAAAATTGTTGTCTTTTTTTTATTAAATGAGATTTCATAATTATAAAAAATGACTGATAAGCAAAATGATCTTACAGTCACTGATACAAAAATTTCGATAATAAATAAATCAATAAACAAAAATAAGACACTATGTTTATGTTTTTACACTATCATTGATTAGGCGAACATATATGACAATCCATACGATAAAACCAATCCAACCAGCTATTCCTGCTATTGTTATTAAAATGTTAAACACTAATGCCAAAGTGCTCATTGTTTGAGCTCCTTTTATATCATACTGTCTTTTGTTACTTCGACAAATGATTGAGAATATGAGAGGAATAAGACCACCTAAACCCCAGCCAATAAATATATTAATAATAGACCATGGTAACCAATCACGAATTTTTTGCACTTTTGGTGGTGGTGTGATTTGATTGAAAGATAGGTTACACATTGGAAATCTGTTACCGGTGTAGGCAGCCATATGATATCTGTTGTTTGTGCTTTTGATGAAATGAAAAAATATTATTTCCTATATGAAACATTAGGATTTATAACTATATATATGGTGGTTATCTCATCAATTGAATATGTCACAGATGACGTCAACTAACAACCTTTTGCCATAAATAGTATATTTTACAATAATAATGACTGAATGCATACTCTCCTACACATTTTTATTCGGTCATGTACCCAGGCTGACACGAACGGTTAAAGAATGCGTTCCGAACGAAAGAACGCACGAAAACGCATTCGTCCATTTAGAACGTGTTCGTAGCGTTCTTGGTTTCTTTATAGAGGTCGCCTCTGGATTAGATCAAACAATGATAGTTATAAAGAAATATACATATATAGATTTATAAAGATACTATGTTCGAATTTCTCGTGAAAAATTGCGTCGATTGAACCTATTCTTTTTTGTATATTCGTTAGGAAAAACATGCTTATAAAATGTATGGAGTCTGTCAGTAAAAAAAAACGTAAAAATCGAGTATGTCGTAGAGTTTTTTGCATTTCAAGATATAGTTAAATTTTATATACTATCAGAACCGTCAGATACTGTGCTTCAAAAGTATGTCTTTTGGGTTTTGAAATATTGATACAGTTGATAAAAACATCGTTTAACTCTAGTTCGAAATAGTCAAAAAAATGAAGTTCATGAAATTCCAGTAGGAATTCGACATTTTCTTTATCGAAATTCTCTCATTTTACAATAAAAACGGCAGATTCAAAATCAGCACGAAAATCTATATCAACGAGAGTGATTTCTTTTCCTTTCTGAAGACTTTGACTTTTTGACAAATTTTGACTCCATGAAAAAGCCCTAAATTTTGAAGAAAAAATTAAAAACAAGAAAACACTTTGAAGTATATTCTAGTTGATGAAGGCTTTCATGCAGATTTTGAATCTGCCGTTTTTTTCATGAAATGAGAGACTTTTGATGAAGAAAACGTCGAATTACTACTAGAATTTCATGAACTTCGTTTTTGTTTGCTGATTTGATTTAGAGTTAAACGGTTTTTTTATCAATTGTATTAATATTTCAAAAATCAAAAGATATACTTTTGAAGCGCAATTCTATGGCATACCAGTTTTTCGCGTTTTTTTCACTGACAAACTTCATACGTTTTATAAGCATATTTTTGTTAGCAAATATCAAAAAAAATAGATTCAATCGACGCAGTTTTTCATGAGGAATGCGAATGTGCTATTTTTTTTCATAAATCTAATAGAATGAAAAATTTCGATTCCTTGAGGAAAATTGAACTACCCAATACTATCGAAAAACAGTCGCATTTTTCTTTTTAACCATTGAAAAAATATTAAAACATGTGTATTCTTACTCAGCTTGACGAGTTCTATCCAACCATGTCAAAAAAGAAGAAAAAAACCAATTTGCTTGAATTTTGCATTATATGCACCTTATCATTTGCATGATAATAAATCTAATACAAGATCGAATTAAGGATTCCTTAAAAATATCAACGCTATTTTCATATAAATAATGATAAATAATCAATCTACAGGCTATCTAACTCAGCTTATGAAACTAAATGTGGATTAAATTGTTTTTTCTCTTTCATTATCATCTTTTCACAGTATGAATTATTTATCTTTCTACAATGCAATAATTATTGTTTATTTTGTTTTGATTTCTCAAAATAGATAATAAGTTACAAAGAACAAGTGTCCTTTTACCATAAGATATGGTTATCTGCTCTAAGAAAATAAGAAAGACACGTTATTGAATGATTGAATCCATTCTTCATTTTATTTCTTAATAAATGTATCTGATTACATAATATGAGCAAGACTTTTTTTTATTACACATAATCATCCAACAATATAAACAAAAGAATTATATTTATTTACTACTTTGAATTAATTCTTTTGCCTTATTAAGACTAGCTTGCAGATCAACAATAATCTCAGAATTAACTTGTTGTATATCATGCTGTAATAATTTAATTGCTTTTTCATAATTTTCAATAGCATGAATATGATTACTTTGATTCATATAAGTATCACCAATTACTTTGTAAATAGGTGCAAGATCTGGATGATCGGATTGTAAATAAATTAAACTTGTCTCCAGCGATTCTTGATAATGTTCTAATGCTTTAGTATATTCACCTTTATATGCATAAAGAGCACCAAGACCATTATGTGCACGTACAAGACGTCGAGGTTGACTACGAACACTAGGATCTTGCGATAATCCATGAAAAAATTGTTCAGCTCGTCTATATTCTCCCATATCAATGAGTAATTTACCTAAATATGAAACTGGATTAGCATGTAATTCATCACTTCGAACAAATTTTATAAAACGATGTAATTGCGAATCATTATCATTAACTAATTTTAGTTTCACAAACCATGTTACTGTTGCATCATTAATAGTTTCTTCAATAGATTCAATGCGAAAAACAGTACTCATATAAAAACAAATTTCATCTTCATTCATATCTATATCTTTAAGTAAAGTAAACGGATTTTTTTCATTAAACATTGTATGATCAATATGTATTTCAAAAATAATTCTTGTCATATCAGGATGTATCATATGTCGACGACTAACAAAATCATTAGCAATTTCCTTATTTATATTAGCTATAAGAAAATTAGGAAATGAAAGAAGACCACCAACATTATTCTTCACTAAAGTATCAAAATCTTTACATGACATTGTTTTACCACGATAGACAACAGCAATTTTTTCTATTAATGATATATTCTTATCGTGCAAGTGGTTAAGTTGTATATAAGTATGTTTAATAAAAAAACCCAATTTATAGATAATATCAATCTCACGAGTACGATGTATACGATTCAGTATATGTGATATAAAACATTCATGTGTTAGGTACCAAAGAGCTTTATTTGGACGATAATTTTTCGCAAACTCATCAATAATACATAATTGTTCATTATTGTTTATATAATTTGTTCGACAAAAATCAATGAAAACATCTTTAGAACCACTTTCGAATTTTAGACGATTTATAATCTCTTTAATCATTTGTGCAAAAAGAAATGATGCTTCTTGTTTTGTTAAATTTGATAAAAGTAAACTTTCTTGTGATGATACAGGCGCACTAGTAACAAGCATAAGATCCATTTCACATAATTTAATATCTAATTGTAGTTGTTTGTAAAGACTATCGATATCTCGAACAATATCATATTTTAAAGTTCCATGTTTTTCATCGCTTAGTTCATGAGATGAAGAAGGAGAAGAAGAAGAGTCGAATATGTATATTCTTTCAATCTGTGATAAGCAATGAAAACGTTCTATAGTTCGACGTGTACTGGATATAATAAGAAATACTTTTTCATCTTGAATATTTGTGATAAAATCAACGCATGCATCGATATTATTAAATATTTTTAATCCATACACGAGTTTTCGTAATTGTTCTTTTTCACTTTCAAATTTATTTGAAGTTTCATTATGATACCAAATAATAAGACAATTTTCAAGAATTCGTGTTAAGTGGGAAATTGTTTTTTCTATTGATAAAGGTTTTACTGGATCTACTGATAACTTTTTGGATGGCACAGTAGATACAACATTTTTAGACGATGAACAACCCATTATAAAACCACTATTTTAATATGCGTAATTTATCAATAATAAAAAAATTTCTAAAAAGAAATAATCATTTACTTGGTTGTAAATATAAAGAAATAAATACACTTTCTGCTTCTTGACATATCGTTAATTTTTATTCAAAAACGGAATGAACAGACATGCCAGTCTAAAATTAGCTATATATATTTCCTATGACTCGTTAAAATAAGTCCTTATAGGGTAAAACAAAACAAAAAAATACTTATGTATTACTTTATTATTGTATACAAAGACCATGATTGCATAATTAAATTGGAATTATCTTTAAATTTAAAAAACATAATAGTTGTTCAATTGTTGTAACGTTGATTGTGTAGTTATTGGCAAATCTACCCTTATCTCATGTAAAATTTATTAAAGAAATAATCTCATTCTTTCTATATGAAATCAGATAAAAGATTAGATATTTTTTAATATAATAAACGTTGCTGTTTCAGTAATAAATTCATTCTGCCATTACGAAACGTTTTCTTAGCAAAAACTTCTACCTTAAACGTGAGAAAAAAAACACATTCAATAAAATATATTTACTAGATATAAGCTTCATGATTTTTTCATATCATTAATAATTCGTATTTTATTATTTCTAATCAAATTTAACTGTCGAGTCTATTCATTTACTAAAAAAAAGTCCCCTATATATATATATGTCTGTTTATATGAGAAGATTATAGCACACTGATTCGTTTTAACATTAGAATAGAAGTTTATGTAAAAACACTTGTATTTAACCTGTTGAAAAACGTATAACTTTTGTAAATTTGACTCTTTAAGAAATAGTTATATACGAACATTTAATGATTAAAATAAAAATCTTATCAAGAAGCGGAACTCATCTAATAAGAAAACGTCAATCAAATACGTTATGACGTTTCTTTCTCTGCTAATAATAGTAAAAACATGTTTAAACATGTTTTGTAAAAATTTTTCAAATCATTTTCACAACGATATGATACTAAATCCTATAACAAGCTTATTTTCTTGAATTCAAAAAAGCATTGATCTAGATTAAGCATAAGATCAACAACAAAAAAAGAGTAAACCTTTTTCTACAGTTTTTAGAAAAATAATAATTCTCTCGAATTAAAAGAAATTTCACGAAGAATATAGAAATACCCTGGATGAGAAAAAAAATAACGGAAAGTTTATTGTAATACATTATTTATCAAGAAATTCTGTAAAGAACAAATATTATTACTTGATTCGATAACATTCTCAAATAATTCTTATGACAATTAAATTTATTCATGTGTAATTTTTCATCATATATTCAGATGTAATATGCAAAGAAACTATTTTCATAGTAAACGAAGCGATTTAATGAATATCTTTTGAAATTTGAAGAGCTTGTCAAGACTAATACTGAATGATCTTATTAATTACTTTGTGCTCTGATGCATGTATAAAAGAAATTCAAGATATCGATCGTAGTCTATAATGGAAGAAGACAAACTGTGTGCCAATAGCATATTATAAATAAAAATATTTGATAGAATCTAGGAGTAGGGAACACCCAAGGTTCTCAGAAGATGTCAGAATACTCATTAAAAATCGTCTGAGACAAAACAGGATACATGAAGTATTATAATAGAAGATACTAGAGAAAAAGAAAAGAAAGAAGCACTCAATATGAGAAAAAAAAAAGAAATAGAAGAAAATCGAGATATACTAAACTTCAACAGTAAAATTATTTTATTTAGCCTTGTTATTATGTTGCAAGTTCTAGAGAAGAAAGAAAAACGTGTTTTAATATTATTTCGCCACCTTTCATTCAGTATTTTAGTACGGAATAATAATAAAAAAAGAGATTACTTTTTTTCTCAAACCATGCCATAGATACACTTTAAAAATATATGAACATATTATTAGTCTAAGGGACGAAAGAATACAACCTCTTCAAAAATTGAATTTATCGTTTCAGAATTCGGAATTGTTGCATCATACATCTTGTATTTACCCTTCTGAAAGTATGTACTGACTCGTTCAGAATTAAAAATTGTGTTCTCATAGGACAAAATTTTAGTAAAAATACTGCATCTATCATCTTTTTAGTCTTTTTTAGATGTATGGTATAGCTGAATATGACATAAAAACTATTTCTGTAACCAGAATTTTCCTAGTTAATTAATTTTTATCAAAAAATTTTTCTATAACACTTCTGTATCAGAAAAACGAGATCATTCATCTAATTTACTATTCAAAAACATGTCTAGAATCATTATTGCGACTAGATAACATGAATTGTGTTTTATATTTTTTTATATCAAAATATTAAGAATATTTGAATGCAATATGCTAATCGTATGTTTCATGTTTGCCCAAAATGATGTCTAAGATACAAATATTAATTTTTTTCAAAAAAGATCGATTTCATGAGCAATAAGGAGCTATTTCAATTTTTAATCTTTGTAAACATAGAAAATATATTGCTTTCCATCGATTGATCATCATTATCCTTTAGGTTTCGCTTAAAAAACAAATTTGTTTAACGATGAGAGATGGATACATTTATCATTTTTTTCAATGTTTCGTAAAAATGCAACATCAATATTTCATATATTTATTGAAAAATGTAGTAAGAAGCTTTGAAATATTTGTCTGTTAGAACACAATTTATTTAAACAAGAAGATTATAAACAATTTTCCAAATCTAGATGTTTTTAAAAAACATTTTTACTCGTGAAGTATTCGAATTATCGTAATAACAAGCTTACAGATTAATGGAACGTTTTATATAACTTTTCTTGTTCAAAAAGTTATGTTTTAGAAAGAAAGAAAAATAAATTAGTTGAATGAGTTGAATTCTCTTCTACAGAGTTAAATAACGGATCTTTTAAACAAAAAACAATCGAGTCTATACAAAGGTAAAATTGTATGAAGTAGCGATAAAGTATTTGGTTTGTTCCTATTTATCAATACTTTCGTGTAATGAAATATATCTGAAAGCAATGAAGTATTTCTAAAGAATAAGATGTGCTGACATACAAAATACCTAAACTATAATCATTATTTGCAGAGTAAGAAACCTACTTCTTTTTCATGTAGTTCTTACAATTAAATTAGTGCTAACGAAAAAATAGTATTAATATGTGTTAAAATCTAAAAAAATATTGCGTAAAAGAATTTCTTTTGTAAAGTGATAACTAATAGACAGATTTCACATAGAAATATCAGGTCTTTTGATATCTGACCTTAGGTGATAGATAAAATATAGCAAAAGTTAACATAATACGGTCGAAAAATGGCTAAAGAAACCAAGAAGAAAATGCTTGATAAAAAACTTGAATAGTTGGTACAAATGGACTTACACTACAACTGATAAATGATAATAATCTACCCCAAATCTATTGTAAAAATCATACTTGTATAAGTAATTATTTTTGTCATCGAGCTTTGGGATTGGTTTTTAATCGTGAACCTCAAATTAATACTTTTACTACAATAACAATCAAAGTTGGAATAATATTCCATATAAATGTGTTGTTTGTCATTTACAGATAATGTCATAATGTGATTGAATTTGAATTATTGCCAAATGTCATTCGCCAAGCATATATTTTTACAAAACCAATAACTATGAAATACATGATGACAGTAATGTTTATAAAAAACCTTAATCATTGCAATACGTACGAATTCAAAAGACTAAAATAAAAAAAACGGTTCCGTGTATTCAACCCTTAAATTGAAATTTTTGCATTGTTCATTTTCTGAAGTGTTATGATGATTACTGACCTTTGTATCTATAGTTGAAAATTTGCGAAAGAAATATTAGGAAAAACCTATGTTTAGTTGAGGCATTGGATATACTGGTAAAAAATATCTGTATTCTAAACTGGAACTTCTGAATAGAAGGATCGAAAAGTTTATATTACGTTAATTTTCTTTTGTTGAATCTTCAATTCAACGATACAAGACATAAACTAAAACAACACATTCTATGATCATGATACAGAGGAAATGGAACATGCTATGTGAATAGCATATTATGTAAACAAAAATGAATTATAAATTATATAAGCGATTAAATAAGACAGAATTTATTTTAAACATAAAGAAGAAACTCATCTTTTAAATTTGCTGTTTCTTGTAATCTGTCTTTATCCAATTTGGACAGACTGCAATTATATAAATAGAGTTTTTTCAATGATTGATTTTGTAGAAGCATATCAATTAAACTATCTACAGTTGAATTACAAACGAAAGTGTTCCGACATAGATATAGATCTTCAAGACTTGTATTATGACAAGCTAATGTATTGATCAAGAATTGTATTCCTTGATCATTTATTTTATTGTCACTTAGAGCCAGAAAAGTTAATGTAGTATTATGCATCAACATATCAGCTAAATACTGTGCACCCATATCTGTAATACCATTTGTACAAAGATCAAGTATTTTAAGAGGCAAGTTATTAGTAGATAACACTTGTGTTAATGAAAACACTCCCATATCGGAAATATAATTATTATTAAGATATAACTGCTCAAGTGTTGTATTATTACGCAAGCCATCGGCTAAAATTGCTACACCATTCGATGTAATGTTATTGCCCCATAAACTGAGTTGTGTACACTGTTTATCGATAATAGCCTTTTTAACTACAAACTCTATATCGTGATCAACCAAATCACGTGCCCATAAATGCACAGCTGAAGAAGATTGACATTGGTTAATTAATTCTTCAAGAGGAGAAGTTAGCGGCGTTGTAGATGGTGAACTATATGATAGTATTAATGGTTCTGGTGAAGTAACTGGTTCTAGCAATAGATACTTTGGTTTAATTTCTTTCAGTTGAATAATATATAAATCGTTGCCTAAATCTAAGCGTGACACAACTTCGAATTGTCTAGCAGGCAAAAGAAGAATCTCATCTTCATGTCGATAGCACGAATGATGCCGAATATTTTTACCAGAATTACATTCTATTGTAAACATTGTTCTAGCGCCGGACTTGCCAAGAAATTGGTCATTCTGAAGCACTTTAATAAAAGTTGTACAAGAACTACATCCCCACCAAATCGGAGTGTGTCCTTCTTGATAAGCATTGTTCAAATTCATTTTAACACCACGATAAATAGTACGATTAATTGACGGCAATCGAGCTAATCCAGTGAAAAATAACCTAAGGTAGAGAAACCAAGGCTTTAATTTTCGTCTGTCTTCAGTACGAAGAGTAGTATTTAAAAGGCTATAAAGACATTGATCGAATGGTTCCCAATCCATTGTGTAGAGAATGATTGAAGCAGATTCATCAATTGATAATCCATCAGCTGGTGGATTGTCGCATTTTTTTTTAGCCACCCATACCTTGCGTTCTATATCATGAACAATTGTAACAAGAGGTGCTATTGCTTCTTCGATTGAAACAAGTGGCTGATTTTCGTAACCTTCAATAGGCATTAACATTTCTTGTGGTTCATTTGCAACATCCGAAAAGCGAGTAATTTGGCTTAATGCAACAGCATCAACATGTTTTGAGGTCATCTTGTGTACAACACTACACTAGTGCTAAATTATAACTAACAGAGATAGTTTTAAATTCTTCATTTTATACAGACATATTATTTTTTATCTGTAATATGATAATCGACAATATATAAACACCTATGACATAGTCACGTGTTTGTTTAATAGATAAAATTCAAACTAGACAAAAACAGGACGAAGTCAATAGAGGACAAAAATACCCAGTTGTTTTTTTTTGTCATAGTGCATACATTTTTTTAAAACTTACATTTCAATTTAAAAATCAGTAAAATTCGAAGAAAACATGATTGATATTTAGCATGTTTTACATCATACGATGGCACTATATTTAACATAAACTATGAGAACAGCAGTACATCTCAATTGATTGATTTATAAGATGTAATCATCTATATTGAATGTATCACGGAATTTATGCATTACAAATGCTTCATATAAAATTACAAATAGAAAACGAAAATTTTTTATCGATCATTGTGTTGATACATAGCATCGTATTTTACTAGAGTTTGACACATTTTATTGCTTTACCACTTACAGTTGACAGTAAAACAATCTGTAAGAAATCAAAAATTTTTCTTTAAGAATTAATAAAACATATAGATCAACTACTGCCCATTCAGAAAGCTGAGGATGAGGATGTGAGGGATGGACAAAATAATGGTTATAATATTTTAGCTTGGTTTTAATCACTTCTCACTTTTATTTTAATGGCATGCAGCCATCTTGCATAATTTAAACCACTATCCACGAACTATTGTCATTTACAAACCAAGAGTTTAATTTTGTTTTTATTTAAGAAAAATTTTATTTTTTATTATTGTTCTTCTGTTAAAATAAAACTATCATGAAAGTGCGAAACTTTGATATTTTAATAATTACATACTTATGTCAATAACAATATATATGACGACTGCCACATAATTTACACACTATATTAAATCCATCATTTTTTTCAGTATTTTCATTAGTATGTATTTGTTTTGAATTGTGCATTCTATAAATTTTTGTTAAAAAATTGATTAATTTAAACAAAAAAATGCGAATGATACTAAATTAATAGACGAGAAAAATTTGATGGTTTCTGACTAAATATGAAATATAATACGTATGAATTCTATTTCAATTATATCAACACCGAATATATTGGAAAATTATTTCTATATTAATTTTTTTAAGAATTTGTTGTTATTGGGTTCTGGAACTGGTTTTTTTTAGTCAGCAATGTTTGATTATTTCTTTGATATTTATGAAATAAATTTTTATTTCAAATTTCTACTATTAGGAAAAATGAAAATTATGTTGAATATATAGATTTTATTGATTATTTTCATAGTATTAATAATTAATCAGACTTTATTCAACCCATGTAAACACCAAACGCAGAATAAACGCGTTCAATCGCGATTTTTTTCTAAATCGCGTTCGGACGCGATGAAAAACTGCTTTTCACTGCGTCCAGACGCGACTTTCAATATGTAACCGTGTTCAAATGCGGTAAAACGCTGATTTTTACTGCGTTTAGACGCAATTCTATATGAAACCGCGTCTGGACGCAAGAAATGTTTCACCAGAGCCGCGTTTAGACGCAAGAAATGTTTCACTGGAGACGCGTTTTTACACAAAAAATATTTACATGGGAATGAATATAAAAGTTTTGATTAAAAAAATCTTGTTTTAATTGTCACCTAAATAATATTTGAAAATATTTTTTTCTTTAACAAAAATTGAAATGTTACAACTTATGAAAGATGATAAATAATTAATTTGTTCAAGACGAAT
>JAJEKB010013506.1:0-24754 GCA_022393335.1 Macrotrachela quadricornifera
TGTTTTATCTCTCGAAAAGTACAGATGTCTAATAATATAAAACTCAACAAAATCAGGAAAAATTATTTAATATGAGAATGTTATTGATTGGACATTAATTCATTCAAAAGCAGTGATTGACTATTAACCTGTTTGATCTTTAAATTTTTATCAATATGAGTTTAAGATAGAATAAAATTTTCTATTTCTTATAAAAATTCATTATATTTGGCTTAGATAGACTTGATATTAGAATGAAAGTATGTGCTCTTATTAGACAATCAGATAATGAGGAAGCAGAAAATAATGGTTGTCATTAGATATAAACAAAAGTTATTATTTGTACAAGTATAGACTCATTCTGATGGCCAAAATCTGATAGGTACAGAAGACAATAATTACCGGACACTATTGACACATTGCTGATATACACTTGGTGTGAAAGAGTAATTGTTTGAATAGATGTCGTCTATGTATTTTCAGATTTCTTGAAACTTCAATTAAAAAAGCATAATCTATTTGGTAATATTTCACTGTACAGATGATAAAATGTCTAGGAACATGACACATATATGAGGATCATATAAAAACACAATAGATTAGCACATAATAAAGTAGCGAACATTTTCATTTTCATATGAATAGAATAAATCTGATATTTTTGTTAAGTTAGACCTCATAGTGAATTTACTAAAACTATGGTTAATATTGTTCACTATGTATTTCAAATAACTTCATCATATCTTCCACTTATCTGTTATTATAAAACAGATGGATGAGGGTCACTTCTGTGACAGATGAGATGTAAGAGGTTAGATCATCTCATCAGCACCTGAAAAATATAGCATCTTGAGTTTCGAAGAGTAACACAATTTTCTTCTTCGAGTAAATGACGATTCAAGTATCGTTTCAAGATTAGCCAAGTGGGTACCCAAACACCCTTACTTTGGTGGCTGAATTATGACTTAAGTTCTGAACATGGTTGTTTTTTAACGATCGTACAAATATTTTAACTTTTATTCCTTTTAAAGTTAAAGTGCTACCTCCACATCTTACTATTGTAATATTTTAGATGAGATCGAATAAAAATAAGAATAAATTCATGTCATAAAATATACACAAAAGAGAATGTAAGTAGAAGAGCATGGAAGATGGAACTCAAGTGCATAGCTTTCATTATTAGAACAACACGGCATACTGACAAAGGAGAAGAAAAGCAACAAGACAGATAGCGTGCCATCTTCGCTCATCAGATATTATTATGGGTTGAAATGATATAGGAAATAGGATGAGAATATTAGGTGTACTATTGACTTATAAACAATAAAGCAGAAACATTATCGATAGAATTTGATCGCCATCTTAAGTCCAAGTAAATTAGACAGGTAAATCATAGGAATAAAAAACATTTCAGTCTTTGGTTTTTTATTATTATCAAAAAATCATTCATTGATTATTTCATTTTCATTTCCTCCAGCCATATATTGAAAAGTCAAAATCTTAGAAGTGAAAACTCAAGAAAACTAATCCTTTTTGGGTTTCTCATATCTCATCAAAAATTTACTTCTAATCAAAAGATAAAGTATAGAGGAATTGAATCTCTTGATTTGTTGCCACAGAAGTAATGAAAGGAACTATTTTTTAATTATCATAGCAAGAACATATATATTATTAGAGGATATGTGGTCATTTGATAATATGAAATGTTGCCTCATGAAAATAAAACAATGGTTTTCAATAATTTTATTAAATTAAATAATGATTTCATTGAGGATTAACTTAACAGTTTTACTGATAAAATTCTCAATAACAAAGTTTTTACATTTTTCGAACAATAATTTAATTTTGATTTGAAAGTTCAAATTATCATATAATGAATAAATGAAAAGGACGAATTTATAGATCTAATATTATTATTTCAATTCAAATATTGTTCACTAATAGATCATCGAAAAAAGATGTAGTCATAAAATACATGGACACAGTATCTCACATGTTCTATTAAGACTCTTAAACTAAGAATCCAAAAATAATTTGTTAGAAAATGACGCTAGTTCAAGAATCGAACGAAAATCTTGCAAGGATAATAGAAGATAGAGAACACAAATAGATCATTTCACAAAATGCAACAATAGATGTTATTTACAGTTAATAAATGATGCATCGATGAAAAATAGCTTTTCTGTATCTAATATTTTTGATTTTCTGCGCACATAGTACCTTTCAAGTTAAGACACAACAATTCTGTAACTCAAGTATTTATTTTCGGAGAAATAAACAATTTAGAGAAAATAAAAGTTAATTAAAATAAATTTCGTACCTTTTCAATTTCAAATCTTCCTTGGAAAGAAAAACAATGTTGAATCTATTAATGGTTTTTGTTTTTATTATTTTAGAAAAAATTAACATTCGTTATAATGAAGAAATATTTAAATCGATTAAGAAGAAGATTGTACGAGTTCTTGCTTTGAATGATAAAGATAATGTTGATCGCAAAAATAATATTATAAATGATTTGTTAGAAAATGGTTGTCAATCATTGATAAAATATAAAGAGGATATTATTCCAGAAATTTATAATGAACAAATGAATAACAGTAATAGTGAATTAATAAAATTATTAAAAGAAAATTTTGAACTAAAATGGGAAACACAATATAGTTTATCAAATCAATGGTTTTATTTATTTCTTAAACAGTATAAAAAGGAAGAAAATCCTCCTTGGTACGAACATGTTTTGACTCGTACAGCTCAATATGGAAATAAATTTATGAAAAATTCTCCAATATTATCAATTGTTTTACAACTTCTGTTTGATGGAATTGATGATAAATGTTTAAAAGAAACAAATATCTTTAATGATCTGTGGTTTTCAATTACAAATGATGGTTTAAAATCAATTGAAAAATATTCAGCTTATATTGGTGCAAAAGTATTGAATGAACAAATGAATAAAAATCAATCAGTATTATTTCAAACTTTATGTGAATATTATCGCCAGAATTTGTTTCAATTATTAAAACGAAATAATATTTCAAACACAGGAAATTTACATGATTTAACGTTAAGTAATGTTGTTCATTATGGCTGGATAAATGGTATTAAACGAACTGAAAATGAAATAACGCCCAACAAATTTAACATATTATTGGAAAGTATGGATTTATTCCTAAAACTACGGCAAGGTAATTTAAAATGAAATTTATTAAATACTATTTTAAATTAATAATATTAAAGTTGAGAAAAAAAATTCATCGAAAAAATACTATCGAACACATATGGATTTTGAATAGAGTTGAACTAACGAGAGAACATTTCAAACTGACCAACACTGATGAAATTCATATTTTGTTCATAAGTAGATCTTAATAACATTAGCAAAAACTTAAAATCATTCGAACTCTTGATTACATGTTAGGATTAAATATCAAACATCTGGTAAAAATTTCTGCAGAAATTCAATTTTTAATCAAAATCGTACTTTTAAATTTAAATCTTAAAGTTTGTTCTCATTAAGATCTCATTAAAATTAATTTCTAGCAAAGCATATTAGACTATTTGGATTATGTATTTCTGAAATAGGAATTTAAAAAAAAACATGTTTTATACAGTATAAGCCATGAGAATATTGCTATATTTTGAAAACTTTATATCTTAAATGGATGTTGTTCTAACAGTCGGAAAATTTTCCCATAAACTAGTCTAAATAAGCTCTTTATGTAGACAAAGTTTCAAGACAAAATTTGAAAGTACGATTTTGATTGAAAGCTCAATCACTGCAGAAAAATACGGTAAAAATATAAATATTTGAGCTTGAACTTACCAAACATCGACCATCTTTAAACTTTTGTCAGTCTTAGAGGTTTACTTATGGATAAAATGTATGTTCAGGTGGAGTTGGCCAGTCGAGTATATATTCGATGAGTCAAAAAGAACTGACCGATAAATTATCACATTTTGATTTGGTTCAGTTTGTTATTTTATTGTTAGAAACTTTTCCTTACTTTCACACTACTTCACTTTATTTAGTTATTTATTTTGTGGTTCTTTTTCATAGAAAATCAGAGGAGAGAAATAGAGCCTATCTTTACAACAGGAATTAAGATAGTGCACACTTTATGGGGATGGAACGATTATATCGCAATGATATTATCTTGAGAAAAACCATTTTATCATTATATCTACACGGTTGGAAATAATATTATTCCAGAGGAGTACCACTATAATTTCAAGTAGAAGATATAATGAATTTTATATCAGAAGAAAGCTCGTTAAAAAAAGAGTTTATTGATACTCAATAATATGGGTTATGAAAACTTTAATATCGAACTTAAGAAACTTTCAGAAATTTGGTGCTTTGTTGCAGTGAAAAAATAGGATACTAGTAATTCAAAAGTGAAGTAAAATGTTTTTCTTTGGTTATTTTTACATGGTTCGATAGAGCTTGTCGAGCTCTACAAAACTTTATATATGAAAAATTTTTAAACAGAATTGTTGGGTTAAAATGTAGTGAAAACTGTCTAAAAAAATGTACCAAGATAACCTGTATTTTTTCCAGACTATATAAGGAAAAAAGTGATCTTTTTTTACACTAAATTCAGTTGTGTTTCATTAGTATCCTTATGCGAGACGTTGAAAACACATTCATTCGATGTAGTTTTTTTACGCTGCATCGCATGAGTATATTTCGAAACGCTTGAAAGAGTAAAAATAATCAAAAAAAGCCAATTTTTTGAAGACTCGAGTGTTTTTCATCCATATAAAAAATATGATTTTTCGAACAATTTTGTGAATTTTTTCTCAGAAAAAAATGACTCAGAAAATTTTTCATATATAAAGTTTTGTAGCGCTCGACAACCTCCATCGTATCATATAAAAATATGCAAAGGAAAACATTTTACTTCATTTTTGAATTACTGCCATCTTACTTTTCCACTGAAAGAAAGCACAAAATTTCTGAAATTTTCTTGGGTTCGATATTAAAAAGTTTTCATGACCTTTACTATTTAGTATCAATAAGCCCCACTTTTGACGGGCTTGCTTCTGATATACAGATCATTATGTCGTCTATTTAAAATTAGAGTAGTATCCATCCTGGAATGATATTGTTTCCAACTATGTAAATGATCTCCTCATTGTTTTATCATTGGAAATGCATCGGTATTTATAGGTGATAATGACGAGAATATATCACAAGAACAAATAATATATTGTCAGAAGGATGAAAAGATGTTTCTTTCTTTCAATTAATAATAGATGAATTTGTGAGCATTGTTTAGAAAATTCCAATGAATCAGGAAAAATATGAACTTGATTGTAGAAGCACATGAAATTGGGTAATGGAAAAATTTGATTTATTCCTATGAATCAAAAGACATCTCGTTATATAAAATTACTCTCAAAACTATGTCAAAAACTGAAAGAGAAAAGATTAAATTAATAAAGAGTTCTTCATTAGGTTTATTCATATGCGTATTGTCAGCGACATAGTTTTTTATTAACAGAGAGTTTAAATTGTTTAACGAAATAAGTCGATTTATCCTGTATAATAAATTGTACTTATTTTGATTGAAATGATTACACCCCATGTGAAAATTTTTTAGAGTTAAACGCGTTTGTAAACGCATCCGAACCGCGTTTAAAACGCATACAATAAACGCAGTGAACGCGTCGGAACTGAAACATTTGACGCGTCTTGACGCGTTTATAAAATGCATCTAAACGCGTTTCTTTTCTTGAACGCGTCTGAACGCATCCAAAAATAAGATGAAACATTGAACACTTCAAACGCGTTTCGATTCATGAACGCGTCTAAACGCGCTTTATTTTTTTGGAAAAATTTGATTCCATCCTCAGAGGTTCAATCTACGTCATCATCATCTTCACATTATGACCATCTCTTGCACGAGGCATCGTCTATAACATTTATTTGATTTTTATAGATACATTTAGATTGTGCGACAAGTGAGGCTAGAACATAAGACGTTAGATTAGAAGTCTACTTACTTGAACCAATGAACTATATTGGCATATATATACATTAGTTAGATTTATCTTTTAATAAGATAGTCTTTTAAAACTTATTTCAAATAAAATTAAATGTATAAAATATCATAAATCTTCTTCAATATTAGTCAAGAATTTATATTTCTGATAATTTTCGAATGATAAATTGTAGACTTTTTCATTGAAGAAAATAAGACAAATGAAAATAGGTTACAGTTCTTCAAGAAAGATAAATTAATTTCGTTGAAATTAAAAACAGTTTAATAAACTCGCAGAAAATATTTTTATTTCTAAAACTAATAATTATATAATTCTGCTTCTTAGTTTTATTTTTCTTGGTGAATTTCTAAATATTCTTATTTGTTATTTTCTGGAACAATAATTTGCATCGACTACTCGACTTTGACTCGTATTCGTGAATAATCATTATTTTTCGTTTTATTCCATGTCTAAAAATTTAATTTTTCAACTAAAACATCTTTGACAGAAAAGCCTTCAATTGAACAGAACTAAAAGCTTATACTGTAATATACGATAATTTCTAATCTAAGAAATGTAATGGTTTCGTTTGAAAAGACTATTAAAATTATTATTAGTTATCTGAAACTTTATTACATTCCACAAAATGATTGAATATCATTGTGAAAATACTTGAAAACATCAACTATAAGTTTTCTAAACTATATAGTAATTAGGTGCATAATTATATAGAAATCTTTCAGGGATAATGTCTAATTAATAGGTATTGTCAAGTTTGTTCGAGCATTGCTAAAAGTTATTCGTAAACTCACAGTTATTTTTATCTAAAAATAGTGTGTGGACGCGTATTTGACCAGTTCAACGAGGAAAATCTATTGAAACGCATTTTGGGCTCTTCTATATGGAGAAATGTGTCTACCATAAACGCGTTTAAATGCGTTTGGGCACAGATATGATGCGTTTGAACGCGTTTATCACTAGAAATATACCAAAACGCGTTCAGCTATAGAAATTAATGAAACGCGTTTCTATTCAAAATGCATCTAAACGCGTTTCTCAGTTCAAACGCATCAGAACGCGTTTTTTAAACGCGTCTAAACATGTTTTCTTAATTGAAACGCTTCGGAACGCGTTTGATGTGTCGCATAAGCTAAACGCATTCGTGTTATAAACGCGTCTCCGTATATATCTTATTAGAAACGCATTCAAACGCGGTCATTGGATGCGTTTGGACGCGGTTCATTATATTTTGAAACATCCGACGCGTTCAAACGCAGACTAAACGCGTCTAAACGCGTTTAGTCTGCGTTTCAGAGTTACATGGGACGCTTCTAATTAGTATTCCGATTTCTTTTGACTGCATCACTTGTTTGTAATATTTCGAATTATCCTATGAGATAATTTGACTTATCTTATACAATAACTTGAGTTTCTAGCTAAACGCACAACTCATTCAAATTAATTGAGTTATTCATTAAGACAAATTAACTTATCCAATAAAATAACTTAATTTATTCAATGACAGCGCGTATTAAGCTAGATAAACAAAGTCATCTAATTCATTTATGTTTTCTATGAAAAATTTTGATTTATCTTATAAGATAAGTTAACTTGTCTCAAAGAATAATTCGAATTGGTTCCTTAATAAATATTTCAATAAAAGAAACGAATTTAACGTGTACAAGAGTTAAAAGATTTTAATTTAATAAAACTAGTTCTGAAATTTCAGTACAATATGAAATAAACAAAAATAATAATAGAAAATTCTATATTTCAAATGTTTAGATTTTATTTCTGACCAGGTTTTTATGATACATTAGTTGACATTAAATGATTTCATGTTTCTTTACAATGAAATTCATATTTTTCGTAACTCTTTGAACTCTTCGTTAGATACTGCCTAAAGAATATTCATTTATGATTTGACAGATTATCAAAAGAGAAAATGTATCATAAGAAATATCAATAACAGAAAGGACAAGAAAACATTGATAGGCTACGTAGTCGGTAACAGTTTTATTCATTTTTATATAATTATTCATCACAACATTCACATTCTCTATTCCTCTTTACATTCTTACATTTATTTCATTCAATTATTCTAATTTATGTAGCTTGTTAACAATTTTCTCAAATATATTGTATTTCCTTTCTTTTTCTTACTCCTTATTATACTAGTATTTTATTAATCTGTCGAAGGAACAATAGATCTCTTTTCTAATTTAATCGATTCAAGTACTTCTTTAATAATGCGATAGTATATTCCTTTAAATTTTATTCTATATCATATGATTTATAAAAGATGTAAAAAACTATTCTTCTTGACAGAGTTATATAAAACCATCATTTTTGAAATACTGAAAGAAATTACCGTAGAGAGCTTATTTTCAAATAAATTTATCTTATTCATTCATTCTCATTTTAAATTCAATTAGAACTTTAATCTTGTCGTATAAACAATTGTTCTCGCTTTATATTAATTAATAAAATATTTAAATAAAATCGATCGACCTGTCCAAATATGATAAAATCATATTTTTTCCTATTGTATTATCAATATCTCAATAGAACAAAGTTTTATAAAAATGAAAATTTTACAATATATGTAACTTGAGTTGTTTTACACATTCTATTTGAAATATGTAAAAGAATAATTTCAAAGTAGAAAAAAGCCTTTGCGATGGAACCATGTTTATTAAAGGGATAAGATTTTTTTTAACATCATTTTTTTAGAACTTTAATCATAATCCATAAAAATAAACAAAATAGTATCATTCATTAAAAATAAATCGAGATAGAACATTTTACATCATAGTTCGGATAACTTAAAAGTTTAATTACGAGAGTATAGACACTAAACTGATCTTTTCAACTTCAATAAGAAACAAAAAATAGCTCAGAATTATCATAAATCAACTTCATAATTGAGTAGTGAGCTTTTAACCATCCTTTTGCCTATTATGAATATTTCTTCAATACAATACAGAAAAAAACAATATTTCTGAATTTTTTTCTCAAAACCACATTTAATGAATTCTATAGCAATTATATGATGCTTTTTCTAACTAAACAGAAATACTCATTAAAAGCTAATTGATTCTTTGAATAGAATGTAAAAAAATAGCTTTAAAAAAAGAGTATTTTTGTGACGGAATTATCAACACCAGTTGGCTAATTTTCAAATATAAATAAGTTACTTAGAGAATGACAGAATTTAGTTTTTCTACTATAGCTAAACAACTTAATCAAAGTAGTTTTAAGATATCTGATTAGGTTTGAGAAAAAAACATGTCTATCTATGTAAAAAACCAAAATCAAAACTGATGACATATATTTCCAAGACTCAAAGTATAGGGTCTAGTAACGGAAATTCATCTATGTTTACCTGTCAGTAACATAGTCCGAAGCACAACAAGGCTCTGACATAAACAATCATTTTCATTAAACTATAAGGCTAAGTTCAAGAAAGAAGCATTAATGTCCATTCGTCAGCCTGTCCGTTCTTTATTAATATCGACCAAAATAAACACATTGAGAACTTGAAAGGAAAGCATACGTACAATTATTTAATATGATTTGGTTGATAGTTAATACTGTGTGAATGTCAATGAGTGTGTAAATAATAAATTGTTAAATATTATTAAGACAATATATAATCATAGAAACATAACTGACACATTCATATTTTATGAATGATATCATTTCTTTATTCAAATGAAGACAGCGTTCAGGTAATTATTTAAGACTCATTTGGTTGTGTAGTATTGTTGGCACTACTTTTAGTAGGAAATATTCAATTTATAACAAAAATACTTCGAGTTCGTAAATGGATCTCTTTCGTATATGATATTGAGAATTGTAAAAATTAATTTTTGTGATCATTATGATATATTCGTTATGTTTTGAGTTCTATCTACTTGAATGGTTTTGTTTGTTCTTCAAGCATATTTCAAACAAAAATCAAAGAACTAATTTAAAATATAATCTAACGATATGCACGAGCGAGTAGTTGGGAATGAGGGACTGTAGAAGTACCGACGATCAACTGTGAGCTGTCTTTAATGCTTCACTTTAGTAAACCTGAAATGTTAGCTTGTTAAAATAATAGCTGTTTATGAAGATACCATCTACATTATTATACGTGCTTCTTATCAAAAATTTTTTGAAATCCATCCAGGACTTGTATCTTACACAACTATATGTCTGTTTAACTAGGACAAAGGAACTTGTCAGGAGTCTGCTGTGACGCAAGACTTAAGGCTTTTTTAGTGTATATTTACAAGAGTTGAACTTACCGGTATCGTGGCAGGATTATAGCAGGTTTTCTAAACAGAACAGACAAAATGTGAAGACATAGAATATTGATCTCTAGACCTTCTGTTCATGAACTGAACAGCTAACCCAGCTGGACTGTGTTCTCGTTTCGAGATGATGTAAGAAGTCATTTTCAGGTTTATTTTTCTTTTCATTGTTTATTTCTCAACTATTTTCCGATCCTAAATTCGTTATATCTTTTCATAATTTTTTGTCAGTGAGTAAAATTCTACGTGTTAAATTCTTTTTCTATTCTTATTTTGACATTCTTTTTTCAATTCAAAATTTAATAATTATTCTTATCGTCGATACAATTTAATTTTTCCTAAATTTATTTTTTCTTAATTATTTGTTCAATTCAGAAGAAAATGAATTAAATCTTTTATTTATTCATGATAAGTCAGTTCAAAATATACTTAAATATATTTTTATTTTTTATTTAACTACGTTTACATGCACATGAATAACTAGTGAGAACCATTAAGTCATCTTTCAAAAGTACAGAAAAACGACGAGAACGTAAAGTAAATAAAAAACATTTTGAGGAAGTTATTTTATACATTCTTGATAAGATCTTCAACACAACTAGCTGCAAATCTTCATAGAATCTTGAATACTACACTCTTTATACATTCTATAGTTGAGCCTAGGATGATCTTAGATAGATCCTTGTATTTTCTCATCAAAATCTTGATCGCATTTGTACTACATTCTCAAGATTCGCAATGCTTATTCTTGAAAAGTTCTGAGAAAGATCTTGACCAGATCTTGGCAAGATACTGATTAGAACTATCTTGCATTACTTTCGAAAAGATCTTCAACTAATACACGTGTAATTCTTGCCAGAGCTCTCATAGCAGGTTCCAGAGCATAACTAAAACTTACTTACAGTTAACTAAATAACATCTGTAATTCTTGTAAGAATCCTATAAAAAATTTGAAGTAAATTCTAGTAAGATCCTGAGATTTTGGTTCATCAGATAAATTGAACAGGAGTTGCAGGAAATCTTGAAAGCAACCATTCTTCATTCTTGATAGGAACCTTTCAGAATTGCTAAACCTCGCTTCATAAGGATTCGTTCATTTTTTTCCTACGATCCTAGTCTGATGTGTTAAGGATTATAATGAGATTTTTTGGCGAGGATGTAGTTGAGATCTTAGTGTAAACCTAAACGAATCTTAGTAAAAAATACTTCCTCATAATCTTTTCAAGAATCTAGACGAAATCCTAGCAGGATTCTTCATCGACAACTTGGGAATATATCTGAGAAAGAATCTGAAAAAATCTTGAGCAAGATCCTGCTGAAACTCGAAAAATTCTGGAAGCAGGATTCTGAATAAAACCTGATAGGATCTTTGAGATTCAGGTTCCTGAGAGATCCTTCCAAGGTTTCTCAAGGAATCATCAGGATTGAGACTAGAGAAGATGGATGATTTTCGATGAAAAGCATGTTTATTTTGAAATTGACTACAGTTCATATAGATGACATGAAAGAAATGACGCCGAGATCATACGAAGAGTGAGTGAATACAGTAGTGAATATGTTGAGATGAACACAGGAACAGAGTAAATACATTTATAGAAACACAAAGAGAAAGTGAATACAATAAGTGAATATGTCAGGAAATGTCGATCACGTATGATAAAAGAACGCAGAACGAAAGAAGAGAATCTACAAAATCATATATATCATACATAACGAGAACGTAAAAATGAAAATACGGTAAAGAATAAACAACAGTTAAAAGGAAAGATAAGAATAATCTATATCACACATATGCTTTAGAGGACTATGGAAAGTGTAATAGTACCTAACAAATATCGATGGTAGCTATTGCCAGCAATCAAACTGCCGTCTATTATCTTTCATTCAATGCAATCGCTGTCGTAAATTTCTTTGCTTCAAACACTTTTCGAAGCTTCTCACTTTCATGACTAAATATTTCGCAACAATCTATTTATTGGATACATTTCGATTAAAATCAATGGTATAGAATAAGTAATATCTCGTTACCCTTTCTCATAAAATATACTGATGTCAAGTATAACAATAGTATTGTCTATTAAAACTTTCTGTTGGTTGTATGGTGTAACAAGAAGAAGTCAAAATCATTCTATTCTTCACAATCTTGAGAATTCGATATCTCACAAAAAAATGACCATGGACACAAATCCTTTTAAGGTTAAGATACCCTAGGGACATCTTTGATATGCTGAAAAAATGAGGCAAAAAGTAGTGGATCACTTCGATCGGTTCCCTCGTAAGTTCAATTCTACGAAGATCCCTTGATGATACTGAACGAAATCTTCGAGCGATTCCAATCACATTCTAAAAGATGAGAACAAAAATCCATTACTTTTCCAATTTTGAAATTCTGACAGGATCCTGGAATTTTTTGTCTACGCACTTCTCTCAGGAAAAATAGCGAATTCTTAAAGGATCCTGATCATATCTTTCAAGAATCTTCCACTGAAACATCAAAGATTTTCCTTAGGGCTATTACTTGAAACAGACAAAATGAATATTGTTAATAATGAGAATGAAAGTAAGAGAGACAATATTTTTGCGTGCGCTCATCAGCCCGCTCGATAAAACACTGTTCAAAATTATATGAAATAAAACTTAAAGAAATATACTATCTTGTAGGGTGAGATATAAATATTTTTTATCTGGATTTCAACAAAACAACGGATGTGAAAGGAAAAAAAAGACCACTACAGAACAAGAAATCTCTGTATTTTTTCTATCATTATTTTAATACATGATATTGAACAATGTTCTATATATATATGTCTTTCGAGGATTTTAAACTACTTCTAGCAAGAAAAAGTTTCTCTCCAATTTATACTTTCTTTATATTTGAGGAATCATTGATACGGACATCAGTAAAATACTTAGGGCATACCAAAAGTAATGCGTCCCGATCTTAGTTTTCTATAGACCGCTTAAGAAAAATTTCTTTTTCAATGAAATGATAGTGTCTTTTGCTCTATCTTTCTATGCTATTTGATTACTATTCAAATGATCTTATGATAATAAAATTTCGATAAGAATTGTTTTTGTTGCAAAGTGACTGGTACCATTTGTATCATAATGAGTGTGGCACAAAAACATGCGGCATTTTTGCATTTCATTTTATTACCACTGTATAAGTTGTGTCCTCCCCTGTGATCTAAAAGGAGGAATTGTTTCTGTTAATGCTGTGAGAGATGCTCCGCCATAAGATCAAGGTCGACACTCTTCGCATTAACTTGAGCAATTGCTCCTTCTGGATCAAGTGGATTGATGCCTTAACGTGGCAGGGGGGTTTGCGTATGTCAAAGAAGCTGAGAGCTATGCCATCAAGAGTTTATAACTCTTAATAGGGTCACCCATGATGGACAGGTCAATGCGGAGACATCAGACTAAACTCAATCCAAACAAACCTACAGGGCAGCAGCAGTAGGGGGTAACACCAACAACATATGATTTATCAGTGGAGTTGGACTGCGCTAGAGAAGGAAATGGCAAACCACTCTAGAATTATGCCAAGAAAACCCAATGGAAAATAGAAATAGACGGACTAAACACGACATGGTACTGGAAGATGAGACCCTCAGGTCTGAAGGTACACAAAAAGTTACTGGGGTAGAGTTAAGGAAGAGTACGAGTAGCACTAAACCTAGTGATGCAACTAAATTAAAGCCGAAAGGACGTTTAGATGCGGATGTGTATAGATGCAAAAGGAAAATCCGAAGCTGCTTGGAGACACATACTATAGGAACATGGAACGTTAGAACAATGAATCAAGGAAAGCTTGATATAGTTAAATCAGAAATGGTACGGCTAAATATAGATATTCTAGGTATCAGTGAACTGAAATGGACAGGAATGGGTCATTTCACATCAGATGAACACGAAATATACTACTCAGGAAACCCAGATAAAAGGAAGAATGGAGTAGCCATCATTGTAGGAAAGAAGGTTACTGAGGCTGTTCTTGGATACAACCCAAAGAATGAAAGAATGATCTCAGTTAGAATTCAAGGCTCTACTATAAACACCACCATCATACAGGTATATGCACCAACTACAGGAGCTGAAGAAGAAGATACAAACAGATTCTATGATGAACTACAGCAGATGATGGAAACAATTCCTAAAAAAGATGCAGTATTCATCATAGGAGATTGGAATGCTAAGGTTGGGAACAAACCTGAAACAGATATTTGCGGGAAATTTGGGCTAGGCATTAGGAATGAAGCTGGAGATAGATTAGTAGAATTTTGTCAAGAGAACTCACTATTCATAGCGAATACATGGTTTGAGCAACCCAAGAGACGGCTCTATACATGGACATCACCAAATGGTCAACACAGAAATCAAATTGACTATATCATGTGCAGTCAAAGATGGAGAAGCTCAATCCAATCAGCTAAAACAAGACCAGGGGCAGACTGCGGCACTGATCATGAGCTTTTATTATCCACATTCCGATTCAAACTAAAGAGGAAGGCTAGAACCATCAGATCGATAAGATACGATGTTAACAACATTCCTTCAGAATACACAGTTAAGGTGAAGAATCGTTTTGATGGGTTAGAGCTAATAGATAGGCAACCTATAGAACTCTGGGAGGAAATGAAAAATATCTTATCAGAAGAAGCGAAGGCAAACATTCCTACCTGCAAAAGAAATAAAAAGGCTAAATGGCTGACTACAGATACACTGCAAATAGCTGAGAATAGAAGGAAAGCAAAGAGTATGGGAGACAAACAAACGTTCACAAAATTGAATGCTCTCTTTCAAACACAAGCAAGAAAAGATAAAGAAAGATACCTCAAAGAGGAATGTCAGAAAATAGAGGAAGATAATCAGAAAGGAAGGACTAGAGATCTATTTAAAAAAATCAGAGAAGTAAAAGGTAAATTCACACCAAAGACAGGAATACTAAAGGATCAAGAGGGAAGAATTCTATCGGAGGGAGAAGAGATAAAGAAAAGATGGAAGGAGTACACAGAAACACTCTATGGAAAAGATCTCAACACGATTGGAATTGTTGAAGAAAAGGAATTAGAACAGGAACCAGATATATTAGAAAGTGAAGTTCAATGGGCCCTAAAAAGGATCGCTAACAATAAAGCTACAGGAATAGATGGAATACCAGTTGAGTTACTCAAGAATATGGGAGATACTGCAGTCAAAACACTAACTGCATTATGTCAACAGGTATGGAGGACTTTACAATGGCCAATCGACTGGAAGAGATCAGTTTATATACCAATACCGAAGAAAGGAGATATCAAAGAATGTTCCAATTATCGCACGATTGCTTTAATATCTCATGCTAGTAAAGTAATGCTGAAGATTATACAATCGAGATTACAACCATATATGGAAAGAGAGTTGCCAGATGTACAAGCAGGATTCAGGAAAGGAAGAGGCACAAGAGATCAAATCGCTAACATTCGATGGATAATGGAGAAAGCAAGAGAATATCAAAAGGAATTTTATTTCTGCTTCATCGATTATACAAAAGCATTTGATTGTGTCGATCATGATAAGCTATGGGAAATTCTGAAAGAAATGGGTATTCCTAAACATCTCATATACCTTATGAAGAGCTTGTATGAAAATCAAGAAGCAACAGTTAGAACAGAACATGGAGATACAGAATGGTTTAAAATAAGAAAAGGTGTAAGGCAAGGTTGTATTTTATCACCATATCTCTTCAACCTATATGCGGAATATGTAATGAGGAAAGCAGGGCTTGATAATACACAAATTGGTCTCAAGATAGGAGGAAGGAACATTAATAACCTTCGATATGCTGATGACACCACGTTGGTAGCTGAAAGTGAAGAAGATCTAAAAAACCTTTTACAGAAAGTTAAAACAGAGAGTGCAGAAGCGGGTCTATTGCTCAATATCAAGAAAACAAAAATCATGTCAACTATGACATTAGATCAAATAGAAGTAGACGGTGAAAATGTAGAAAGTGTCAAAGACTTTAACTTCCTTGGATCAACAATACACATAGAAGGAGATTGCAGTCATGAGATAAAGAGAAGATTACTCCTAGGGAGGAAAGCCATGACTGATTTGAATAGAATTACAAAAGACAGAGATGTAACACTAAAAACCAAAATTCGGATAGTCAAAGCTATGGTATTTCCAGTAGCTACATATGGATGTGAAACATGGACTATAAGGAAAGCCGAAAGGAAGAAAATTGACGCTTTTGAAATGTGGTGCTGGAGAAGACTACTTCATATACCATGGACTGCAAAACGAACAAATCAATCGGTTCTAGATCAGATTAAACCTGATGAATCATTAGAATCCTCAATAATCAAACTAAAACTCAAATATTTTGGTCATATCATGAGAAGAGAAGACTCATTAGAGAAGAGTCTGATGCTCAGCAAAGTAGAAGGAAAAAGAAGAAGAGGCAGACAGAGAACAAGATGGTTAGATACTGTTAAAGAAGATACTGGAATAAGTCTTCAAGATCTTAAAGAAGTAGTAAAGGATAGAGAAGTCTGGCGAACCATTATCCATAGGGTCACCAAGAGTCGAAAACGACTAAATGGATAACAACAACAACAAATAAGTTGTGTCAAAAAAAACCAAATATACCACAAGTTGCAGCGTGAAAAACTCTATAATTTGTAAAAGACTGTTTATTTTATAGTTGCCTTTTCTATTTTCAAAATAGACAAAAGTCCAACTGATCAAATTTTGACATTGCGAAAACGACATTGTTTTTTTGGTAAAACATAAATTCTAATTTTTTTCTATTGCATTTTTTCATAATGGTTCTATGTAAATTGCAGAGCTTTTCACGCTGCATCATGTGGTATGTTGTGCTTTTTAATAGAACCTATTAAGTAATAATAAAATAAGATACAAAAATGTTCCACTTATTATGACCCGATGATACCAACTAATTTGCATCAAAAACAATTCTTATCCAAATTTTATTGTTATAAGATCATTTGAAAAGTGATCAAATAGCACAGAAAGACAGAGCAAAAAACACTCTGTTCATAAAAAAAGAAAATTTTTTTCAGCGTTCTGTACGGAATTAAGATTGGGGTGACACTAACTTTGGTATGACCGAAGTAGCAATAAATTTTACGGGAAAAAGAATATAATTTTAGTGCGATTCAATGCACCTTTTTGTGAAGATTCTAAGTATGGTATTAGATTGTAATTTGGTTCTTGATTTAGCAAAAGAAAACAAGAAAAAACCATTTGTTAACGCAGTTTTACAAAAAAAATCCTATAGAAAAAGTACTGTTTTTAGCACCAAAAGTATTTTAAACATAGCTTTATCAAAACAAACGATAATTGGCAATATTTTTATATCAAAATGTTGGGAATCAAAAGCTCTACAAACTATGTAATATTAATATGGATGAGTAAATAATTTTTAATTCAAAAGGTACCTCTTATGGATGCTCTCCTATCCTAGAAATGCAAAAAAATCACTATTTGCTGAATTATTTTGTTGATTCAAAAAAGCAAGAGCTCCCACCTAACACGTCTTATGGAGCAATTCATTTTCTACGAAATCCTATATATCGCTCTGTCTGGTAATAAAATTTTTGTGTAACTTTTTCATTATAAGAACATGCACTAAAATATAGCTAGTGAATAGAATGTATGAAAACACAGTATAACTAAAAGTTTAGAAAAACTTCAATGTACATAGGGCAATCAAAAAGTTCTGTCACTTTCAAATATTTATTCATAGGAAAAACGTTTTGCTATTCTATTTACAGTAAATATTTGAAGCAGTCCCCGTGATATTCGATACAAAGTTTCATCCTCTCAATCCACTTCTGAAAGGTCTTTTGGTATTCGTGAATAGGTATTGATTTAGCTGAGCTTGTATTATCTAAATATGAATCAAGATCATGTTTCAGACAATCGAACAACCAAAAGTGTGAAGGACCAAGTCCAGAAGAGTATGTTGAATGAGCCATAACTTTGGATTTTCTTCTTGAGTATAATTAAGATTAAGGTTAATATCTTACATATGCATTCTTGCATTGTTAAGATACCATGTTTTTTTATGATAATTTTTTCGTATGTAAATTTTTGACTAGTCTTTTTAAACATTCATCACGATAATGTGTGTAATAGATGTGTCTGAGTGGTAGCAATATGACCAATAGTAATATGTGGATCGTTGTTCACTAGCTCTTTCACAGCATCAATATTTTCTTGAATAATGGTCGTTATTGGACGATACTTTGAGGGTTATCTTCCAAGGACTCTCGCTCATTTGAAAATCGTTCAATCCATTGAAGAACTGTATGATATGAAACAACACCCCTTTCATAAGCAGTAGTTGATGCATCATGAATTTACGTAGCAGTTAAACCTAATAACAAACGAGTTTTATATATGAGGGTAAACACAGTTTATCCATCTAAAAACAGAGGTGTCCAAAAATTCGTCAAAAATTGGCCACAATAGACACTTGTAAAACTTTGTATTATGATTTTAATACATAACAGATGTCGCTACTAGAATAGGCTAACATGAGAAATAAAACTCAATGTGGATGAAACTTTAGACAGCTGTTTTCAAAACTTTTTGACTGCCCTTAGTAGTATAGTCAAAATGTAGATTAACTCATCAGCTTTCAGAATATATAAGATAGCTGGTACTTTATGTGTTTTGTTGGAAAGTTCTTCTAAAAACCTCATTTTCTAAAAAATCAGGTTTTAGCTATCTATCATTTGAAGACCTCTAATGTGATGATCTATATGTATGTACTTATCAAAGAAATTTCACAAACTGATATGCGGCATCTCAATATCCCAATATGATCTACAAACGCTGAAAGTTTCACACGATTTAGAGAAACTCGATGTAAACGTGGTTAAGATTCCATGGATTACCCCAACCGTCACCAAAACTTGTATTTGTGCCTTTACGCATCTGTACTCGTACTCGAAAAAGACCATACTTGCCCGCCTCTGCATAGTCTAATATGATACATTCAGCTTGAGTAAGCTGATCGATATGTAAACTGAAGGTCTAGACGATTGATATTCTATATGTTCATTTCTCTAATATTTCATTTAGAAAATCCTGCTAAGAACGAGCGGCTGCAGAATACCTACCAAGCAGAATCCAGAATTTTGTAGACTTATCTATATTAGGCAATGAATTGACTGTAAGCGAACTTCATTGCTTCCAAGCGCTTCTTCCAAATGCAAAATTCTGCTTAGAATTCAAAAACTAAAGCAGAATTTTGACAGAATTCTATTTCCATCAGAAGAAAACAAAATTCTTTCTTAAAAGGAAAATAACACAATTTTATTCAGAATAAAGAAAAGATGTGTAAGAAGTTCATGTCATCGTTCAAATAAAACATCCACGCTAGTCTACGATAGTAACTGTCGATTTAAAACAAAAACAAATGCAAACAAACGAATACAATTTAATCATTTAATAATCAGTAGAATTTTGTTCAGAATTCTAATACACACACATACTATATGATATCATTTGATTTCATGCATATAATAATACACAACACAGAATTCTGTAGAGAATTTTGAAACTAAAGCAGAATTTTGTTCAGAATTCTATCCTACCAGATATACCACTTCCTTCCACACAAAATATAGAACCAGAGGTGTCCACAGGGCACTTTTTTGCCCTGCTGCCTCCTCCTCCCTGCCCTGTCCTGATAAAAAAATGACTCATCAAATGTTTTTGGCCCCGCCCCGTCCTACTTTCAGAGCAGAGCAGGACAGGGCGCCCTGCAAGACGATGAAAAACTTTTATTGCAAATCAGTTTAAGGTCTCCTCTCTCAGAAATGAGCTTTGTTATTTGCTCTTCCAATTTCAAACTTCAGAGAATGCTAGTCTTAGCTAGAATAGATTATACTTAAAATATCTTCCCCAAATCTCAAAGAAATGCATGAGTTCTAGTCAATTCAATACCCCTTACGCGGGCAAGGATTTCACAATAGAGTTACTAACTAATCATGTTGGGATGGTTTTTAGATTGTAGAGCACCCTTAAGGCTAAGACTCAACAAGCTCCGATTTTTGAATTTCCCTTTATTTGATTTTTAGAAAAAGTTTTTCCAAAAACTGACAAATTCAAAGCACTCATAAATATAGAATATCTAAGCTTTTTATTTCATCAAAAGAGAAATTCAAAAGTTGGAGCCTATTAACTCCTAACCCTAACTATCCCCTATATAAGAGAAAAAAATTATTCCTTTTATATTGAGTCATTATCAAGGAATCCTTGTCCGCGGAAACGGTTTGCTCCAAAAATTGATTCTGAGAAAAATGTAAAAGAAGCTCGAATAATACTCGGAAAACGTGCTAGTGGGTTTAAATTTTGGCCTATACATCCGTCAAAATCTGTTTCCTTTTCGAAAAATTATAAATATTCTGAAAAAGGAGACCTCACCGCATCTTTTTATAACAAAAACTCAATTACGATTTTTTTTCGAAAAATCGACCTTTTTGAGGAGGGCTTAAAGTAATGCAGTTTTAGTCCAGCTGTGTCATACCGAGCTTTCAACATCCTTTTCACATTGAAATATAGAAATAGACTAGTTTATGTGCTCCATCAATAATCTTTTTTTAAGTAACACTTTATATTTCTAGCAGCAGCTATATTTACCAATATTTTACTAGTGAAATTTAATTATACAGTATAAAATTTTGTTTAGGGGTACCCCTTCCCTCTTTTTGACCATGTCTGGTTCTCGGCGAGGGTACAACCGATCGGGCTGGAATTTTTACCACAGATAGAGCATCGAAAATAACGAGACCCATGTTTAAGGAAATAATTTTTTAAGACCATTTTCAGGGGTTTTGAGAGAGATCTTCGGTTTTCATCGGGCGACCTTACGACCCCCCTCTAACTTTGTCCGATCAGGCTGAAAATTTTTTTGGGTATGGGCAAGACACTTTTACAGAGGTAAAATCGAGCTTTTGAAAAAATCTCAATCCCTTCGATTTTTATTGAAAAAATACGGGAAGCTCCAACCGAAAAACCAGATTTCGATTTTCAAAACCCTATAACTCGGGACTGGAAGGTCAAAAACGCAAACGGTCAATTTTACCTCTGGAGAATATTGTCAAGTATCTACGGTAAAATTTTCAGCCCGATCGGACAAAGTTAGAGGGGGGCCGTAAGGTCGCCCGATGAAAACCGAAGATCTCTCTCAAAACCCCTGAAAATGGTCTTAAAAAATTATTTCCTTAAACATGGGTCTCGTTATTTTCGATGCTCTATCTGTGGTAAAAATTCCAGCCCGATCGGTTGTACCCTCGCCGAGAACCAGACATGGTCAAAAAGAGGGGAGGGGTACCCTTAATGGTGGAAATATTTCGCTATTTCAATAGCATTATCAAGGTTATAAAGAAAATACTTTGTAATTTAAAATAGAATATATTTCGCAAATCTATAAGAATAACAGTTGATTAACATGTTTCGATTCTATGGTGTAAGTGAGAAATCATTATCGTATTTCTCTTATCCATTATTTTTATTTCTCTCATTCTTTCTGTTTCAGCTAATCTTATTAGTACAAGAAAAGAGTTGCATATAAAAATTGGTTGCAACATTACTCATAGCTCTGTGTTTACATTTTGGACCAAAATTTTTTTTGTCTGAAAATATATGAAAATAGCAAGGCAAAATCGGTTGCCCTGCCTCATCCTGCTGTACTGTCTGGCCTGCCCTGTAACATTACAAGACAAGATTGAAAAATAAATATTGTCCTGCCCTGTGTCAGGACAGGACACGGCAGCCCTGTCCTGTGGACATCTCTGTATAGAACAGAATTCTGTAGACAATTTTGAAATCACAGCAGAATTTTGTTTAGAATTCTAATATACACGCATGCTAAATGATATCATTTGATTTCATGTATGTAACAATACACAACACAGAATTCTGTAGACAATTCTGAAACTACAGCAGAATTTTGTTCAGGATTCTACTCCATAGACATACTATATACAACTCAATTCATGTATATCAGATTACGTATCCTCTCTTTTGATACTTGTCAACAAATTCTAACCAAAATCAACATAATAGTAGAATTTTATCAAATAGAATTTTATAGAATGTTATATAAGTATGAGAGAAACAAAATTAAATAAAAACAATGCATAAGTGTATAAAAATCTGAATTCTGCTTCGTAGGCATTCTGCAACTACTGCTAAGAACCTAATGTCATTCTGAAGAAAACCTAGTTCAATTCTACGAAGATTTTATCATGATACTGGACAAAATCTTCGAAGAATTCCGATCACATTCTAAAAGATGAGAACAAAAAGCCTTTATTTTTCCGAAATTGAGATTCTGACAGGATCCTGGTCGTCTCTTTCAAGAATCTTGCGCGGAAACATCAAAGATTTTCCTTAGGGCCATTACTTGAAACCGACAAAATGAATGTTATTAATAATGAAAATGAAAGTAAGAGAGACAACATTTTTAGAGTGGGCTTGCGTACTCGTTCGATAGAACACTGTTCAAAATTATATAAAACTTAAAGAAATATACTATCTTGTAGGGTGAGATATAAATATTTTTTATCTGGATTTCAACAAAACAACGAATATGAAAAGAAAAAAAGACCACTACAGAACAAGAAATCTCTGTGTTTTTTCTATCACTAGATTAATACATGATATTTAACAATGTTCTATATATATGTTTTTCGAGGATTTTAAACTACTTCCACCAAAAAAAAGTTTCTCTTCAATGTATATTTTCTTTATATTTGAGAAATCATTGATATAAGCATCAGTAAAACATATTATATTAGGACTTTTCTTTACAACAACTGAAAATGTTCTCCATTCGTCTCTATCAAATCAAACAGACTGAAAACAATATTATAGAAGTTTTTCTTTTCTCACAATTCAAAGAATATGAAAAGGTTCATTTTGATGATGATCATGTTTTCTCTTTCTTTTAGTACCACTTCGTGCCAGTTTGATAGATATTCCTCCAAATGCCAAATGGAACAAGAATGGTATAACAGTAGGAGGACAAAATCCAACACTCTCTCTTCCTGAAGGTTTATATGTGGATGATGAACAAACAATTTATGTTGCTGATTGGGGAAATGACCGTATTGTGGCATGGAAATTGGGTGAAACAAATGGGCAAATAGTGGCAGGTGGACTTGGACAAGGAAATGGTACTCATCAATTGAATTACCCAACAGATGTGATCGTGGATAAAGAGAGAGATAGTCTTATTATTTGTGATCAGGGGAATAAAAGAGTAGTTGGATGGTCTCGTCAGAATGAAACAAGTGGAGAAATAATTATTTCGAATATCACTTGTTGGGGTTTAACAATGGATGACAATGGATTTCTCTATGTCTCTGATACTGACAAACATGAAGTAAGAAGATATCGAATGGGTGAATCCCAAGGAATAGTAGTAGCAGGTGGAAATGGAAAAGGAAGTCGTCTTGATCAGCTTAATGAGCCTCGCTACATATTCGTTGATCGAGAACATTCAGTATTTGTGTCTGATTGTTATAATTACCGTGTGATGAAATGGATAGAGGGTGCAAAAGAAGGTATTGTTGTTGCTGGTGGACAAGGACATGGAAATAGTTTGACACAATTATCTTTTCCTTATGGAGTTGTAGCTGATCAATTGGGTACTGTTTATGTAGCTGATTTTGGTAATCATCAAATTGTACGTTGGCCTAAAGGAGTACAACAAGGAAATGTTATTGTTGGTGGAAATGGTTGGGGAGCACAAGCAAATCAACTCCATGGGCCCATAGGATTGTCACTTGATCGACAAGGTAATCTCTATGTTGTTGATAGTGAGAACAATCGAGTACAGCGATTTAATATTGAAATACCATGAAATTAATGGGATGAACTGATAAATTTTATTTATTTTCGGCTATTTATTATAACATTTTGATTGCTGTGTAATTTTAATTGAAAAGAAATAAAATGAATTGGTGTATAATTATATTCACGTGCGTGCGCGCGATCAGAGAGACCCTGGTTGTTGGAGGCACAAAAGCCAACAGTGGTAAGACAATGTACGTACATACGTACGTACATAAAAGGTCTTTCCGTTGTCTTTGTCCAACAAGAACAGTATCTCTCTGAATTGAATAAATGTAGAAAACATACATTAATTCAACGCTAAAAGAAAAGTAGTTAGAAGAAATGGATAGTATTCACCCTCACACCCTTGGGGGAAAATTTTGGGTGGAAATAAATATACTACTCTTTCTGTTCTAATGTAACAGTAGTATATTTATTTCCGATAAAAAACAATATATCAATGCTTAAGAGAGGGTCCATGAGACCATCGAGTATCGTGTCACATATCGAGGCACTCGATATATTTTAGATTTTTGATTTGATATTACCATTTTGTTCAGCATCATTTGAAACCTCCAAATCCAAATTTTTAGCTCATTTGGTCGAGCTGGTGAAAAGTTAGCTCGGTT
>JAJEKB010013509.1:0-18574 GCA_022393335.1 Macrotrachela quadricornifera
GCATCGTAACTTGGAGTTTTAGGTAGAAGGAATCAATTTTCTGTAGGAGGCCAGTTTTGTCGCTTAACGACCCCCCTCCTTTATAAAATAATCAAAATTAAATCACTCAAATAAAATATATTATTTTTTAGAACATTTTGCGGCGCGCATCTATTGGTAAAAAAACATAAGAGAAACAATTGAGTATATAATGCGAAATAACGAAAATAAAGATACTGCCATTAAATATGAACCTTCGATATATCTCCACAATTATTATTAAAAAGTTATATACTTGCTTAATGATGGTTGTCTTCCGTCGTCAAATTTGTTGATCCTATTGACGAGATTCATTGAAGTAATAGGCATGTAACATTCACATTGTTTTTTTAAATATAAATCGCTGCGCGCCTTTCGCTCACTACATTATAAATATTTTATAACGTATATGTGCGCAAATTCGATATAGCGATTCGGTTGAATACACACAATTAAGCCTATACAATTGAGAGACACCAACGAATGATAAAAAACATATTAAACAAATGTATGTAGGAGGTATATACACTAGGAGAACGAATTAAAACAACGACGGATAAATGATGAATAATAATATGTATTTATTTATAATTTTATACAAAATAATAATGTTAAACAAATAAAAATAATCAGTATTGGTTCTTAAACACTGAAAATTCTATCTAACATCGAATTCTCTAAATTTTTAGCTGACTCAGCGGTAGATTCTTTCGTTTTTCTTCCAATTATAGTCAAAATATTTGCCTATTATAAAGCGAAGTTTTACATATTGAGTTTCATTTGTCTGATGTTCCCTTGAATCATTTTAAATATTTTCTATAAAATAAAAAATTACCAACAAAGAACTTGAAGATTTTATAACGTTTACTGATTGGTTGTTATAGTTTATTACATGCTATCTAATGATGTATATATTGTTCGACATTCAGATTATAAACCAGTGGGGAAGTCAGGGGTGGGCCAGATAGACCTAAGCCCTATCTACGGATATTTGGGTCCTGCCTGATGAGATTTTGGAAAAATACATTTTTTTAATTAAATTGTTGTTGTCGTTTCAATGAAATAAAGAATTGAATATTTTTATTGTGTTAAATACGGCGGGAAGCAGCACCATCATGTATGGGTTTTTCACTTCGAATACGGAAGAAACGATCAGGACAAAAAGCTATAGAGATTTGTTCTTACAATTTTTGTACCCAGGTCGAATGATACGGTCCATATATAGACTGTTTATCGGACACAGAAATACAGACCAAACTATCATTTAAATATGCCGTAGTACGGTCTCATCCTACCAGTGAGTAATATGAGGCCGTATTTCTGTGTCTGACAGAAAGTCCGTATACCGACTATATCGTTCGATCTTGGTAGAGCTCTTCACGACGCACGTTTTAAAAAGAAAATCAAGAAACTATCGTTTGATCTTGCAGAGATATTCGCAAATCAAACAATGCTATCAACATCTTCGAGTGCTCGAAGTTTCAGAGTGTTTAATATTCTGACTATAACACAGTCATTTCTCAATGAAACTCCAAATGTTTTGTATACCAAAGTGATTAGCGAAAAAACCTGTATGAAGTCTATTAGAATAAAAAGTTGTCTTAACATTTTGTGCTTAATTCTCATGAACGTATTCTATAACAAAAATCTAATTTTGCGAATTTCTATGTCATTTTTTTCTAAGCACTAAAGTTTGATTTCTTTTATTAGATTTTCTATTCAAGATTTTTTCCATATTAAAAAGATGTCTATATAGAGTACTTGGTCTCTGTTATACAGACATGTACATCCCTGGTCAAAAATCTTTCCCTCCTTCTCCTATCACTTTATTTAGACTGAACTATTGTTTTTATATTAAAGCTAATTATAAGGGATGAATTAAGTACATTATTTTAGTACACGTGTATCATGAATTACAATATGCTTCAATAAACATTACATATCTTTCAATATAATTAATCACAAATGACTTGGTTGACAATATGGCCCATGACTGCGTTATATCTTTTTTCGACACTTGCTGAATGTTTTACTGGTTTCAACTTATTGAACATCCTTCATCATCGACGCAAAGTTCGATCTAGAATATAGTATATTCGATTATATTAATTAAGATAAACCAAAACCAGTTAAATATTCCGAAAATATCGGAAAAAGAAATAACTCATTCGTGGATCATATTGTCAACCAAATGATTTGTGGTGATGGTTAATTATATTGAAAGACGTGTAATGTTTATCGAAGCAAATTGTAATCAATGATACACGTGCACTAAAATAATGTATTTAATCCATCCTTATAATTAGCTTTAATTCAAAAACAAAATTTTAGTCTCAAAATAGTGATAGAGAGAGAGAGAGAGGAGGGAAAAACTATTGTCTAAGGAAATAATGGAATTAATATTGTATAGTTGTTAAGATATGACTCAAAATAATAGTGGGGAATATTTCTGACGTCTACTATATTGATAAATAAATTTCATACAACGGGTGCGGCACAATAAATGACACTCGTCAGTATTTTCGGAATATCTCTCACAGATTTTGACGGATATACTTGATTTTTTTGTCAAATGATAGCCCATGCAATTCTCTACATAACCTAGCGAAAAATGGTCTTCCAACGAATCATTATGAAATTATATCCGGTCAATGCTATAACACTCGAAAATGATCCACTTTCAAAGCATTGTCTTTTATATTTACGATTTTACATCACACTTTTGTTTACATGCAAAAAAGACTGAATAGATCAGTTTGTAGTTCGTGAAATACTCTATCAGTTAAGTGGATACTTTATTTTGACATGCTGCCAATTTATCTGAAAAAAAGTCTCTTCTTTGTTTCCTGCTATTTTTGTTTAGAGAATCTTACATAAATGTTCGTCGCAATTTTAATTTTTGTTACATTAAATGAAAATTGATTGCATATTCAGATTTATTAGTGAGTTGAAGGAGAATATTTTCTCTATTATTTCAATATAAGTAGAATGCTGAAAAGTGTTTTTTTCTGTAAAGGTTGAGGCGTAGAACGAGACAGATCGATGGTTCCAATCCACTTTTTAAAAAGTTTGACCGATAAAAACTCGCAATCCTATTCCAATATATTTTTCTCAGTTTTATAAAAATGTGTAGTTGAAAGTAGACTCTTTTCGATCATTATAGTGTTGACCGGGTATAACTCCATTATGATTCGTTGACAGAACACTTTTCGATAGGTTTTCTAGAGATTTGCACAGACTCTCTCGATCGAACAGGCGGTAAATCGATAATATTCCGATGTATTATATATTACAGAAAGAGAATAGATATACACAACGGAAAAATAACGATATATACACATGTGCTCAAGTTTTGTATTATTTATTCTGTTTTTTTTTACTTGTACAAAAGACACGAATACATCTTAACGACGACAAAGATCAAGTAAGCATTTATTTTATTATTGTTAATATCCACTTTTTATATAAATTGTTTGGAAATTTGTCCAATTATTTTGTTTAATTCAATATCCTTTTCAAATTGATTCTTTTAATATTTATTTTCTTTAAAGTTGTTTTTTTATTGATTTTATTAAATTCTATCCAAACATTGAAAAAATAGATCAAACGGTATTGTCTAGTTGCACATAATAGTGTCGGTTTACCGAAAGAAACCAGCGGTTTATATCACACGAGTTGGTTCCACTATTGAACATAAGTATATTTTTTCATATTTCATTAAAAGAGAATATCTTAGAAACAACCCATGTCGTACAATTTTTTTATAATAACGCCGCTATAGCGTCAAAACGACATATTGCGACGTTATTGGGCACAATATCGACACTAAACATCGTGATATGTGCAAGCGCTTTGTGCGTCACGATTACGCGCTATAGCGGTGCTATCTCCGCTACTTTTATTCACCACAAAGTCATCATTTTAAATGTATACTACTGCCGTCAGATATTCAATGATGTGATTCGTCATAATATCTTACCATCTATACATTTTCATTACCATGTTTACAATTATTTCAAATATTATCTTACTTTTTGGAGCTTAGACAAAACAATTATTTTTCATTTTTTTACGACTAAATGTATTCATATTTTTATAAAGTAACTAAACGAGATCTTCTTCGAAAAACAAAATGTCAATCTCTTCGTCATCTAATCTATCCTTATGATAGCTCTTCGGATGATAATCCAATTGATGAAAATAATGAACGAACACAACTTGAAGCAAAATCGTTCAGATTAATGAATAATAATCACGTTTCATTTCTATCATGTACTGTTGATATCGAAGAAGATGATTGGATAAGTGACGATGAATAAGTAGATCTAACAACGATTTAAAAACAGAGATTGTATTACTCATATTTATAAACAATTCTTAGACGTATCTTCTACGTAAAAATAAACGTATACTAGAGAGAGATGAATAATTATGTCATATATTTCTTTATTGCAAATAATGGTCAAAGTGGCCTGATGTTTTTTTCTTCAACAAGGAGTAAAACAGACGGCCAAGAAGCGATTTTATTCGTCTATATTGTTCCCGCTTTCATATTCATTTTATCCTATTATTAGGCAGCAGACAATCGTTATAATATACATACATATTTATTTATTTTGTCAATTTAGAAGTTGAATATAAACGATCATGTAGTGATTCATCATTTACCAATTATCAAACAGCTGCTATCTGCTACTACTTCTGCTGATACTCAAAAGGTATGCTTTTACAAACGTTGTAAATCAATGTTTGTCACCTATCATGCGTCCATATATGATCGTCCATTCAATTTTAATAGTCATGTAATTTTTTTCATTGAGAATGGCAAGTCTGATGTGATTCAATATGGAAATATAATTTTATTTTTATCTCAAGAAAATGAAGACTTCGTTTTTATACAAAAATATGTATCATGCAAAAAACATATGTCAAATTATATAGAGCTACCAGCTGAATTACACGATCCAATAGATACATGTTTTCCTTTAGTATCTCTCTCTGACAATTTTACTATTATTTCCGTGACACATATCCGTCACAAATATGTTCTAGTTCGTATACTCAACTCATTCTGTATATCGGAGATAAGAATCGATTATGAACATGATTGATTGTAAACATTTCTTTTTTCATACACTTTAACTTTTCGTCTTGAACTCATTCCACACTACTTGTTCTCAGTTTTAGATAATAATGAATCACATAAATCCTTATACTAGGAACCACACCGAAACCTAAAGCAATTAAACACTTTGAAATATATCATGTTGTTATTTTTCCAAGTGACAATTCATTTTTCAGTTGTTAAATCAAAACAATGTCTTCCAGCCGAACAGGATGGATTTGTTTTGGTGCAGGCTGGCGGTAAAAAATACATGGGCTTTATATTTGAAACCGGTAAGATGTCAAATTATAATCAAAATAAAATAGATACTTTTTTCTATTCAGGTACTTTCGAAGTATGCAGCAAAGCTGCTGATTTACTCTCACAAACACAATACAAAGATATAGAAAGTGATTATGAAAGAAAAAAAGAACGATCATCGTCAAATGATATTTATTCCAATGCACCTGGTATGTTATGGTATTTCAAATAAAACAACTGAATATCTATAACTTTAGAAGAAAGAACATTTACTACATTGAAGAATGTACCGTTTTCTACTGATACTGTTACAGCTGGTCTTGATCAATCCTCATCTAAACCTATTGTATTTAATTCAAGTAAGTGATAAAAGGAGAAAGGATATTTCGAACTAATTTTTCTTACGATGATTTTAAGATTAGTTAGATAAATACTCACAATCTTAATCTATTTCTAAACTTCTAAATTTAATAGTGTGGATATATTTTCATTTTTTTCTAGGTGTAACCAATGTTACAACTCCAATTCGAATGCACAAAGCTGCAGATAGTTCAAGAAAAACTAAAAGTTTGTTTCATCATATTCAAGGATTATTCGTCTTACTTTATAACATAGAATGGCCACGAAGTCCACATGAAAGCTCACCAAAAGATTTCACACAAACGAATACAACAAATAGAATTCGTGAGTAGAGGTTTTTTTTTATAATTCTTGTATTAACGTCAATATTTAGCAGCATCAACAACATATACGGCTTCAACTGTTATAAGTAATATATCATCCTTATCGATAACTGAAAAAAGTTCAAATTCTGAACCACCATCAACAACATCAAATTCTTAAATATTAATTCACGAGTAGCAATGGCAAAGATCAAATCATTAAACAGCAGTAAGTAGATTCTTTGCACGTGAGTATTTATTTTGTTGTGTTTTTTTTATGTATTTTGTTAATTGTCTTGATTGAAATACAAATTCGAAGAAAGTTTATTCAATACGTTTAAAAGTAAAACAGTAAATGTATCTAGCAAGATTTACTAATAGGAGGTAGTGTGTCTGGTACAACATTACACGAAAATGTGGCGTTATTGCGTGTTATATTGGTTTATAGCGGCGTCATTTTGCGCTTTAACGTCAATAACGATCGCTAAAGGGGGTCACTAAGCGATCGCCATATGACCGTTATAACGTCGCTATTTAATCGCTATCGACGACATGGGAAAACTTATGAAATTTGATGCATTCATCTATCATTTAAAAAGAAAATAAGGTGATGAAAGTAAATTAAATAGGAAAGATAAAGAAAAAAGTTATAAGCAATCATGACTTTTGAGACACCTTATATAATGATAAAGATAGATTCATTATTAAAAATTTTAATTAAAAAGAATCCTTTCGTTTTTTTTTGTTATATGTTCATCTAAGATAAAAATGAATATTTAAATGTCATCTGACTTATATTAATAATACAAATGAATAAAAAAGTATATTGTTTAAATTGTAAAAGAGTAGAATGAGTGTATCAATATATAATATATTAACAGAAGAAACTTCATTATATATTCCATGTATAATATTATTATTTGGTAATATAGGATGTATATTAAATTTTTTAACATTTACATCAAAAGAATTACGAAAAAATTCTTGTGGTTGGTATTTTCTAATGTCATCAATAATTGATTTATTTATTATTAATTTTGGTCTTATAACAAAATTATTAAATGATTATTTTAAAATAAATTATCAAAATACATCACGAATATATTGTAAATTACGTATATATATATTATGGGTACTTCCATGTATATCAACAACTTATTTAGTACTTGCTGTACTTGATCGATGTTTGTCAACATCATTAAAATTAAAATATCGTTCATTTAGTCGAATAAATAATGCTTATCGTTTAACAATAAAATAACGCTCGTCGCTGCGACTCGCTTAACCCTCGACTGAGTTCTATTTATCATTATCTCTTACTGGTGGCTAGATTCTGCTCTGATAATTATGCTGGATACATGTGCATATATACACGGATTGCTAGTGAGGACTGTTCTATAAGATCCAGTCTTTAAACTTTTTATTTCATTTAAAAAACCCTTCCTTCACCAAAAAAAACTATTTGCAAATTTTGCAAAACTGATCATGCCATTCAATTCCCCAATCCCGAAAACCTTAGCTAAATGTTAAGCGTCTAGTTGTCCTAAAAGATTTCATTCCTTCATGAATTTTTTTTAAGAACATGATTTTTTTGACATTTCACCGCCACAACAATCAAGCTAACAAACTATTTTTTTATTATAAATCGCTTCAGTCGATGGAATACCAATAACAATCTTTAATCGCCCTGAACAACCCCATGTTTCAGCTGTACTTAGGTCTAACCAAAACTTCTGGCAACATTAAATAAAAAAATATAAAAATGCAGAGATATTTTTAATTGTGCTTTATCAAATATTAAGGATAGTTGCCATGATTATTTATACCAAGTTCGGCCCTTTCTAACAACTTGTTAAAAGTTCTTTTGAAGTCTTTTTCTTCAAAAATTTTTAGGTATCTAAGAAACCGCATGAACTTATTATGTGTCATTTATTTAATCAATTAAATTATGTTCGATAGAATATGTTTACCGAAAGTTACATAGTATCAGGACTGACAAATATGGTAGATGTGACATCATATTGATGCCTTCTTCTGTCATATAGTTGAAAACATTGAATAAGTATGTATTCAACGATGATTGTCAAGCAATTGTGTACATTTCGAAGCTGATATCTCTGTTTCTTTTCATATTTCATTAACAAAAGCCTTCGAACAACTTTCCATATAATAATTGTGACGTACAGTCTTGCCTTTATTTACCCTATGTATAAAAACACAACTATGTGATTTAAAGAATATACCACATGAGGTTATGGTTAAACTTTGTCTTCATAAACAATAGCCTTTGATGATGCATCTTCAATTTGCCAGTTAGCATTGAATGAATAATGACTAATCTATATAGAATAACGCCCTATCCCATCATTAGTAATGCTAGAACGCAACTGACATGATCGAACAAAATTCCACTAAATTTTTAAACGAAATCAAGTATGATTAATTCATGCCGTTCCCAAGATACACAAAACTTTTTCCAAAAAAAGACTTCCAAAGAAATTTTAACAAGTTGCTTGAAAGAATTGGACTTGCTCTAAATAATATTGGCAACTATCCTCAATATTTGATAAAATTAAATTAAAAATATCCCTGCATCTTTATATTTTTATTTAATAGTCACAGAATTTTTGGTCAGATCTAAGTACAATAGGGGCAATATTGACGGCCCAAGAGACGGTATTTCTCACTCCCTCCCCATCCACCTGTTTCTTCACTATTCTATTAGTAAAACATGATGGTACTGGAAGCAAATTATTGCATACCTATGATAACCTTTAATTGGCCCGAACAACCCTATGTTTCAACCGTAAAATAGTGGCAATATTGACAGCCAAACGAACGGTTTCTCTATCCCCCCTCCCCACTCGCCTGTTTCTCCACTATTGTATTGGTAAAACATCATGGTGTTTGAGGCGCGTTTTAGCATATCTATGATAATGCTCAATCGGCCCGAAAAATCCCATATTTCACCTTTACAATAGTGGCAATATTGACGCCCCGAGAAACGGTTTCTGTAATCATGGTCTCCCTCTTCTGTTTCTTTTTGCTTTGACGCCCTAGGGTCAATTCTATCAGATAGGACTGGAATGTGTGTTGGTGCCCATATTGTATAGGAAGTGAATGCCTATGGATATCCATACAGTGTAGAGCCCTGCACCGGAGTCATTTCGGAGTCGTTCTTGGAGTCAAGAAACTTTTATCCCAGTAATTCATTTTTAACATGAAAGAATTTTTGAGTTGAAGATCTTGTTCTCTAATATTTTTTCTATAAACTGATGTGTTTTGAAGACCTCATCGACATCTTATCGACGCTTACGGACTGGATAGAAAGTCGGAGTCGAAATCGGAGTCAAAAAAATCGGAGTGAACTTTGACTCCGACTTTCTATCCAGTCCGTAAGCCTCGATAAGATGTCGATGCGGTCTTTCAAAACACATCAGTTTGTAGAGAAAATATTAGAGAACAAGATCTTCAACTCAAAAATTCTTCCATGTTAAAAATGAATTACTGGGATAAAATTTTCTTGACTCCAAAAACGACTCCGAAATGACTCCAGTGCAGGGCTCTAATACAGTGTAGCATTATAGGCCTCACGGTTGACTAGTAGAACAAGCCTTAAGTTCCGATGTGGGTCCCCATATAGTGGCCACCAAGATCTATGAATACTGCCACATAATAGTCCTTGAGGACCTACGGGTTCGTATATTGATGATTTTAGGTGGCTTTCTTTTGTCCTCAATGCTCTATTGAGCGTGACGGAAATCCCGTCCACTAGGGACATAGTTTTTTTTTCCTCTGAACTTCATCACGAGATCTGAAAGAATTTTAGACGATGTTTTTCTGACCCGCAACAAACAAACGCATTTTAGTTTTTTTCGTATGCCCTTCCTTCAGTCGAGGGAAAAAAGGTCGTTTCTGATTGGTCCATTTTCCTGACCAATGGTCAGTCATATCAAAAATTCGACCTTAGTTTCGGATTCGGGACCATTGATAACCTATAGGAAACTTTTATGAAAAGTGCAAAAATCCCTAATATAGAAAATCTCGTTTCTGATTGGTCCATTTTTCTGACCAATGGTCAGTCATATCAAAAATTCGTCCTCAGTTTCGGATTCAGGGCCATCGATAACCTGTATAGACTTTCATCAAAAGATCAAAAACGTAAGATATTAAAAAAGTTTTGGGTCCATGTTCTTTTGACCTGCGACAAACAAACGCATTTTAATTTTTTTCGTATGACCCTCCCTTCAGTCGAGGAAATGAATAAGAGACGTCAACGATTCTTCACCTGTTTCAAAACATTTGAAAAGCATTCATTTGTATACTAGTTAGCTGTAACTATTCTACCGTTTTAAAGAAGAATGATTGTATTAAAATCAAATTTCATAAAAAGATTTGCAAACATATCGTTGCCAACAGCATGTTGTCTGCGAACTTTCATTGGAAGAGGATCATTACTTGCCGCCTAAACTTCACTTTGGCGCTTCGTGTCTGAGTCAAAATAGTACAACTGACTTTCATCACCAGTAGGGATGTATCAGTGTCGGTATACTGATCACAGTGAGTCGGTGTTATTGATACTTCTAACAATCTTAGATGCTAACCTAGGTCAGTATATCAGCAAGCACCATAAACGCGTTCAGTTACTGATGAGCAAACTGACGCATTCGTATCACTTACCTCTAGAAACTTTAATACACTGACATCAGTGTTCACCCATACACCGACACTGATACACTCCTAATCACCAGTAATAAAATCATACTCATGTTTTGATGTGTCGCCATCGTACGTTTCGAGCATTTCTAGACGCGAATCAACACAATCATATTTTTGAACTTTTGTCAAAAAATGAGGCACCCAACGACATGTTACCTTCCTTAAACTAAGATAATCATGAAGGATAGATTTAGTTGCTGCTGATCCAATCTCCAAGGTGTCTTCTATCTTTTGGTATGTGATATGTAGATCAACGTTGGCTAATTGACGAACATCTTCGATGTGTTCTGGAGTGATCGTAGTTCTTAGTCGACTAGCATGAGGTTCATCTTCGAACTGATCTCTGCCACGATTATATTCAGCAAACCAATTGTAAACAATGCCATGTGAAACACAAGAGACACAATGTTTTGTGTAAAGATTCAAGTTATTCTTGTTGTGGCAATTTCTTTTTGTAATCAAATAAAATTATAACTCAAATTTGGTCTCATATGAGATCCATAGCAATGTCAAAAAAATGCGTTAGTAGTGTATTAGGTAATCTACAAAAAGCCGAAAGGGAAAATATTCAAAAGCCAAAATTTTGTAGACTTTCTTCTAAGACTTGGATCTACTACTACAACAAGCAAAGTCGTTCATATGTCTTAAATTAATCAAGAATCCCGAAACTTTCAGCATGACCCACGTATGAAACTGATATTTAATATTTTTGTTTTCGATAAGTATATGTGAATTCTACAAAGCAAAAATCGGTCAAGTTTTTGTGTTCTGCCACTTCAATTTTTTCTGTAGAAATTTTACTTCGTAAAATTATTTTTTATATATGTCAACAATATTTCATTTTTTAATCAAAGAGAAGACAGTGGAGAAAGCAAACATAAAAAAATATTTACTTCTAAAAAAAACAATGGATGTTGATTTCGATCACGTACTTACAATTTTCTTAAAAAGTACATCTTGATCGTTTCTGAGGAAGTTGGATAATAAATATTTTCTTGACTTTGATATCTTACCTGAGATAGTGCTTGATAATCCTGATTAATTCTTGTAGCATCAATCGTGTTTGTTTCTTCTGTGGATAATTCGATAGTACTTTGATTTCGCGGATTTATCTCGATCATAGCGAGCAGGCAAGATCGTTGACGTCTATTTAGATAAAATGAATATATGACTAATCCAAGATTTCAACAATTTGACCGAATGCAATGTGCTTTTGGGATTCACAGGTTTTGTTTGTCGGTCGTCGAATGGTTGCGTAGATAACAATGTGAGATCGCTTTTCTTTTGTCCAAGAATGATACTACTAGATCGAAATGACTCGGAAAAATGAATACAAAAAATGAAAATAAATTCACTTGAATTCGAAGTGATGAATGATGAATTCTACGAGGAATTTTATTGACACGTCCTACGGATGATGAAGGAGGGCATGACATATTGCGTTTGACTGGAAGTGAAGTTAACGATACTCGATGATGATTATCTTGTCTTGTCTCAATGTCTATTGGATTGAGCTTCATTGTCGTGTGATAATTCAAATGTCTACTGAATTGATCTATAATTGTTATCTGTATAACATAGTAGATGAGGAGAAAGAGGCGTTATTACATCACTCTGTAACAATAGGTATTTTGATTCAATCGCGCATTGCAATATATTTTGTTTTGCAAAAATAACAGAATCGGTGAATAATTATATATCTTGAAGACATCTTGAGAATTCAGAAACCTTATTTGTGAATATGAAATTCTCAGATTTCAACGAATCACTTTGACCAAAAGAAATAGGACATCGAGCATGTTTGTTTAATATATATATATAATACAAAATAACGAATTTTTTTTTGATGAATAACATCCTTTCGATCTTTGTGATGTCTTGATGTGCGAGAAGCTCAATACTAAAATATAGATTTCAACAAAATGAAATAAATCTTTTTTCATGATATTGAATATAAGAGAAGCAGACAAATATTATGTAGCAACGAGATACGGAACCTAAACAGATTTTCGAGAATTGAAACGAATTCGTAAAATCCTGTGAAAGTGAGTTTAACCGTTTATGAGCAACTAATGAGAGAAGGACCAAAGTGCCCCATGGCTTTTGAACCGATATTTTGGACATAGGTAAGAAACCACGAGACTAGAATAAACTTGAGAGGACCACCCCCCCCCACTCCCTTTTCGGTGTTTCTAAGAAACGGTCGGGCGAAAATTCTTGAAATGTTCAGGGTAGATAGGCCTCGCGTAGTGGAGCAAAAATTGTCATAGACACAAATTTACCAGACCACGTCTTCATGGACTTCTGCAAACTCCATGGTCCAAAAATTGCCTAAAGTTTTCCCCCCTGCAACTCCACAAATTTCATCCGTTTGAGCAGAAATTTTTACTGTGGGTACCAAGACCCAATTATGGGATGTATTTTTTCTTTTTTGTGAAAAATTCTTAAAACTCACTAAATGAGAAACAAAATACTGAAGACCTCGTCAAAAACCTGGTTTTTCAGGTTGCTAAAAACTTTGTGAATCCTGCCAAATTTGATTGGGAAGAGATATCGACAAAAGAAAAAAAATACACCTCACAAATTAGTTGAAGTATCACCAAAAAAATTTTCAGCCCGATCGGACTTAAAATCGCTGAGAAAAAGGGGGAATACTGATTTTTCTTACCCAAAAAACTGGTTTCGAGAAAAATGCAAAATAAAAAAAAACTTGAAGAAAAATTTTCTTTTTCCGTTTATACGTGGGTATTCTTGCTAATTTTGTGCTACAAAGGGTAGTTTAGCATGGGGAATCCGAATCTGAGATCGGTTTTAATTAATTAATCAATTAGTCGTTAATTAGGGCAGCCGATTTTTTAGAAGATTGCAAAAGGTGTATTCGAGAGTGGAGAATCAAAATCTTATGTCATACTCAATTAATTAACGTATTTTCTGGAAAAATTCAACTGACTGAGATCAGAATGTAGAACGCGAATCTAATGTCAATTCTGATTAATCAATTATTATTTATCAGTTAATTATATTCACAACTAGTCATGGATGAAACATCTTTTGAAATAAAATCGTAAAAAAGCAGAAAAAAATTTTCGTCAAGTATATTGTCAAAACCCTGGTTTTTGAGAGACTTTCCAACCTTGGATGATTCTGATTTTTATAGCACACCTAGAGGGAAGTTATATACATCTTTACACGAAAAGTAAGAAAATTCGAAAAAAAATTTTTGGCTTGAGAAAGGGAGGATCTCCTTAAGAGGATTTGGGATGTTGGACCTTCGAAACTGAGTTCTGTCCGCTTCACTGAGATTTTTACCTATGACACCAGGTGACCTGTAAAAGTAAATTGCCGAATTTTGATCTGAAATTTGGTCTATGAAGAGATCTATGGGCCATTAAAATACCTTGGAGGTTTCAATCGAAATGAATGAATCCTTTCTATTATTCTAGTCTCGTGGCTTCCTAGCTATAATCAACATATCAGCTCAAAAGTAATGAGATAATTGAGGACCTCTCCTCGTAAGACGCGCTTCGGTCTGGCTAAAGGGCCTTGTCAGGTAATTTGTTACAATGGATATTTACTTAAATTCGAAATAGAAAGATTTAGAAAACCTCTTTTATCTGATTAAAAGCTAGCTTCTCTACAATTGATAAGAGAAAATTTTTTGAATTTCTTTTATGAAACACGATCTAAAAGAGAGTGTTGAAATGTTTAGGGATAGAAATTTGAACCTACCACAGACCGTGACCAACATCTAAATTACTTAAATAGTGTTTAATTAATTACTCATCAAAGACTGTCCCAGACCGTGACAGACAGTGATGTGAATAGTATCTCCGGCCATATGAGACATAGAACTAAATTATTTCTATGTCATCATTCACAGCAGCTATATCGTGTTTCACATTTTAATCCCGTAGGGATTGCGCTAACAGATTTTCTCCTTATTCATCATTGAGTACGTTGAAAATGGTTCTTGTATAAGACCAGAATGACGATAATACACGAAAAGCGACCATGTGATCCTTTCGAGGTGACAGAATGCCGTGTCACAGAAGTGACGGATGCTCCTATTGAGCTTATTATAACAGAAGCAAATGTTGAACTTGCTGAAATCAGCGCAATGTCCAGTGTTGTCGACAAGAAAAATGGAGAGCTATAGTTGGTATCATCGGCGCAGGTAGCCAAAGACCACTAATTTGTACAACTACACTAGTAGCATTCTCACTAAATGAGCAAAAAATTCCGATAGATTCCTATTGAAGAAACGAGGAAAATGCGTACCACTGTAAGACTCATACATCAGACCATTTTGAAATCAATGTCCTTGGTTCTCGTTCAAAAAGAAGGCACATGCAACGGCATATGTCGCAGCATATGTATTTGCTGCGATCGTGTTATAAAGAGAACTATCCACGTCTAATACTCGTGTATCATTGTATATAAGAGATAAATGGAAGGAAATGGACAGATATATGGAGTGATAGAGCATTTCAAGCTCTATGAGAATATGTGATCATTTTTTTTCAAAACCTATTTTTAATACTGAAAAAATCGTAAAATCTATATGAGATAACCATGAGTGTGTTAAGTGTGTTCATTTCATTGGAATAATTTTTTTATATATCGATCCGAATAAAAATCTAAAATCGAGTTCCAGTCTGAGCTCCATAGTCATCTGAAGGTTTTCGATTCAATATTGCGTTCTTCCTGTTATTGAATATGTTGCTGTACAAAGTTTCGTGTTGAGAATCATTAGATGGAACTTTGTAGTCATTTTATATCGCTTGCAAATGATGGGGATAGATATATCTTTTGATGTGTGTCCAATGATGAATAGAAATGATGGTTTTGCAGTCTATTTATATACAGTTAGGAATAAAGCAATACTAAAGATTTTTCAAAATGCTCTCGCGCTGTCTGAATATCTTTTACCGATTCCAGCACGATCAAAAACAAGAGGCATTTATATCTTCCCACGCTTTGATCGAATAATGGCAAGCATGAATAACGTTGTCCATACCGTATGATGTCAATAAGAAGAACAGAAAAGAATCTCAGTTTTTGTTCTTAACGTGTGGATCAATTATACACATGTGTTGTTGATGTAGTCATAATCATACAAATTAGTCAAATTCGGACTTAGGACAGCAGTTTCAGCACTGCAGTAAAGAAAAACTTGCTTGTAAATTACACGTTGTTGTTGTAGACAGTTTTGGCACTTTACCTTCCTGTCGATTATATAACAGACTAAACCCAATGTGACGAACGGAAAAATCTGCTCTATCGCTGCTATCAACAATATTGTGAATTGAGCTAACTCATCACTTTAGTTATGTCTATATCACATATAAGCCTTCTGCATCTGTTTTTTTTCCTGTGGCTGTTTTGTTTGCTGTTGTTGATCATATACGAAATGTGAGTCCAGTGGAGATAGAACAATAAAATACCCAAAGAATGCCTGTTATCGGTGATTATTTTTGATAAATATTGGAAATATATTAATCCATTTCAGAGTTGAGATAGATCTCAAATTACTATAATATTCCATCCATCTGTTATTATAATAGTATTAGTGACGATTTGTGTAGACTAAACCATATATCTCATGACTTCTTTTCACAATTGAATTTAACCGAGACTGTAATATTCTTCTAATTAACTTTTTTTTCGTAAAAAATGAATACTCTCCTACCGTTTTTTTTTATGAGTACAGAGAAGATATTCGCTGAGTCTACTCTTCCCTTTTTTCTTTTTCTTTATTTATTGATCTCTTCTCGACTTCTTTTATGATAAATAAAGCAATATACTACTACTATAAACTAAAAATGTCGAGCTTACTTTTTCTGATCCCATGTTAGTTGGTAAAATAAATCAACTGTAATGAGATTCACATAAACTCGCTGTTTAAAACCAATCACTTTTGTATTTTTTTGATTGAAGAATAAATGAACAGCATAGGATTATATCTATTTTTTTTTGTAAAAAGATAAAAAAATCCTGCAGAGTTGTATGAATGTTTTAGCTAGAAAAGAAAAAGCTACCTTGAAAACGATGGTGAAAGTAATAGTGATTCCTGTCACAGATGGATTCATTCACTCAAAAGTTTATTATGCGGAATTAATGGAAATCCATCACCAACAATACAATAATAATCAAATGAGTAATTATTAATCAACCTTACCAATATGCCCATAAGAGATTCTGCTCATATTCTCTTCGTTAGTAATATTGAAATTCTTTAGATATTTCGGTTGTAAACTGTTATCTTTATTTTTATATTTAACTTGAATTATAAATATCCATTACCTTGCAAAAGATGAAATTATCTGCCCGAGTATACAATAATTGCGATACATTGTTGTCCTTGACATGTTTGATAATTTGAGCACTATACTCTATACTCTTCTTTTACAAGCATGCTTTTACGATCACGAAACTTGAAAAGGCAAATCTTGATAACTAAAATAAAGAAAGAGATAAGAGTCGAGTTGTATTTTTTTTGCGATAAATAAAAAAAGCAGAAAAGAATTGAATCTTTCATTTATTGTTTTTTCGTCAAATAAGTGAAAGAGAAGGTATACCATTAGTTGAGCTTTTTACAATTGAGTTCACGATAATAGAGCCTCCGTTATTTAAGCATTGATACATTTTCAACACAAAAATAAATATTTCATTTCGAAATTTTCTTAAAAAATGAACTATAAACTGAATCACTATTTGCTTTAAATCGTACTAGAACCATGAGATTGAGTTGAAGATGTAGTGAGTTATCTCACTATCATTGTCATTTGTGCATTCTTTCTTTAAAAAATTCCTATTGAAAGAGTCCAATAGTTGGTATGATTACGGTATCACTGTCCGTTATGAGAAACATGTAAATGAATTCATAAGCTATCCACTAAATAATAAAAGTTTCATCCTTTAAGCAAAATCATATGAAATTTTAGTTGTTTCCATTTTTCAAGAAAAAGGTTACAAACCTTGCAATTATTTTTATGAGTAACTAAGTCGAGTAGCTTTTGGAAGAAATGCTTCATAACTATAATGATTCTGTTCGGTTTCGATAATTAATTAGTCTATCTAGAGCGTCTACTTAAATAGTGTGTCTGCAGCAATCGAGCCTTTCCTTTATATCTTTTAGATGTACTATGATGTAGAGTTGAAAGTGGTGAATATTACGATTCAGTGCAGGTTTTATGAATTTTCGCAAATCGAACACTTGTTATTGATCTCGAAGCTTGTTTCAGTGATGGCATACAGATCAGACGATTAGATTAAGTGAAAATTCATCGTAATATACTCAACATATTTATGGCATAACAAAAGAAATGAGAGTGACACTTTCATACTTTATAGTAGGCTTTAAGAAACTTTCGCTTTATAGAGTCCGATAGAGAAAAAAAATATCCTATCTTTCTATACTATTTGATCATATTTTAACTAATATGACGATAATAAATTTTCAATGCAAGTTTTCCGTTAGCGTTTGTGCTCGTTGTAAATTGCCTCCCAAAGCAAAGTTCAAGTGAAAACTTTTTTCGATTTCTTTTCGCATTATCCGATAGAGCTGGAGCTATTGAACACGAACATCAGGTCTTTAGCCTCAGTGAACACTTTCTTCCGCTCGAAAAAAGACGTTTTCATTAAAAACAAGCATCTTTTCCAAAAATCTACGAAATTTTCTACTTCATTCTCTTTTTTGAGCTTCTGAAAATACTTTTTTTTAGATTCAGAGTCAAAAACTGAGTACAGACAAGTTATTAAATAGATTAAATATCTAAAACTTTTTTGGTGATCATGCTTCGAATTGTGT
>JAJEKB010013510.1:0-24033 GCA_022393335.1 Macrotrachela quadricornifera
TTTCTACTCAGTTTTTGATGCTGCATCTGAAAAGATTATTTTCAAAAATGACATCTTTCGAGTATTTCGTATTTTTCGACCGGAAGGAAGTCTTTACTAAGGCTAAATTGTAGTTTTTCGAAATCAGCAGCTCAAGCTCTATCAGATGATATAAAAAAAAGGGGAAAAAAGATTTACTAGAAGTTTGACCTACTCACACCTTATGTTTAAACGAGTCTCCTGCACGAACTGTGGAAAATGTATTTAAACGTACAAAAAGAACAAAATGGGCGTTTTCACTCATAGTGGAGAACTACTCGACTACTTTAATGTGACATTCAAGGATCTGTATATCGTGAGGTCATCTGAATAAATCTTTTGTTTCTCATATGTGTGCTCATTTAAGAATGTCATGTTGTAAAAGTAGCACATTCCCTCAGTTGTATCGTCTCGAGTGTTCAGCGTTATGGCCCTGTTATGAACTATTTGACATTCAATTTTGAGTCTGTAATGGGCAAGAGGTTCTTCTCAACCATGGAGAGATATGTCTTCTTGTATATGGATCAGGTCAGTTAGTTCATATGGTTCGCGATTCAAGCAAAACAGCGGTCGAGATTGTTTGTAATCTCGAGTTTCTTCACCATTCGTGACTGCTCAGCAATGATGCTCAATATTTAGACACCACAACGTTCGGGAAGGCCAACTCGCTGAGCCACGGCACTTGACGTGCAACAATATGTCTGATATCAAAGAAAAATGGCTTTCCGACCTCGCCGGACTGATATACCCGATCAGTATTACTTCTTTTGATACCCGAATTTTTGTGAAAGCACATGAGGTGATCTTGAATTCAATTTTTACAATGTTTCTTTTTTATTTTATCACATATCTTTCTAGTCTGAATAAATTAGATGTCGACGGATAACCGTATCTGGAGTAATAAAGTCGATAATTTCACAACTGGAGAGAGTATTTATCGATTTCGCTTCGAACTGAGAAGCAACATACGGAATATTATACAGTTGTAGGCCCAACAGATATTTTAGAGGTTCTATCGAAATTTGAACAAAGGGCTGTGAGAGCAAAGACCGTTTTAGACTATACACAAAGAAGAGGAAACACATGTGGAAGAGTGAAGCCTAAAATGTCTATCAATTCTGTTGTCGCCTTGTGATTCTTTTGATTTTTCTTATGGATAAAGCATTAGAAACTCTGGTATGGTAAGTGTTCAAACGTGTTTCCACACCAAAAATCAGAAAAAATACTCATCAAAGCGCATTCAATTAACGAAACTCGATAATAAACTCCAAAAAAACGCGTTGAGTTTCGAGCTTGCTGTGAAAAACCCGTTAATTTGTGGTTAAACTGAAAAAATGGGCGAAGAACGCATTAAAATACATTTGAAAAGTAGCAAATAGTCATAAGATCAAAGGAGATCGGCTACTCTATGACACCACACGTTGAGTTTTCCATGCCAAAGACTGATTCAACCGATTGATTCGTTGGCTCAAAGTCAATTATTCTCGTAAGATCATTTCTCTTTCTTGGAGGCCTGTTTTATGCACTGAAATAGTTCTTTATAGGACCAGAATCTCCGGATATTAGTAATTCAGAATGAATTGAGCTGAGGATTTCGGCGACTCTACTTTTGATTTTTTTTGTGGTAAAATCGCGTGTTGATAATATTTTTTTTCGAAAGTTGACTGATACTTTTCATTCTGATTATCCAACTGAGAGAAATTTAGAAGATTTTGATGCCGTTGTAAATCACAAAAGTGTCGGTTTGCAAAAGGGTACTATGAAAAAAAATAAAAGCTCCGCACGGAACCTTTACAACGAAATCTGAACCTTTTTTTGAGAGTAGTTAATAAACAAAACTGTTGGAACAGAATATTCAGTCTTGACTGAGTCCCAAATTTTGAACCCAATTTTCTCGGATCGAATTCCGTGCCGGCACATGGCTAATCATGAACTGGCAAAAGCAGGCCCATTTACAATGACAATATTTTTTAAAGTTTTAGAGGATTTAGACAAAACCTTTTGGAGATCTCAGAATATTTGCTTGAGAAATATGATATACATCGTTTGTACTGAAAAGTCCCGTATTATTGCAGTCTGCCTGATGTTTTTCGTTCTTCTTGATCGTACGTAATGGAGTTGGTGAAAAACGTCGAAATATAACGAGAAAGAAAAAAAGCGAAAAAGAAAATGCCAAAAGGGAAAAATTTATAACAAGAAAAATGTCGAAAGGACAATACTGAAAAGAAAAATCTCGAAACTGTAAAATCATTTCTGTTGTTAAGTAGCAAAGATTACGAATCCTTCATTGTATTATATCGTGAAAGATAAGACAATTTTTTTGATTGGTGTCATTTTTTAAGATTTGTCAGGTAATTACGATCATTTGATCAATACTTTTTTTTCGATTCTTATCAATGACGTATATCTCACAGTAGATCCCACGAATCTTCTGATTCTGATCTTCACAGCGTCAAGCATATGTGGAAAGAGCTTTCTTAAAGCAAAAAGTCATATATTTGCGCATATTTTTTTTTTATAGAGCATGGCTATTAGGGAAAAATCAATCGTGCAAAGTCATTCGTCTCTTTAGCTAGCACACACTCATCCACTGGCGGTTTTATTCATTTAAAGGTTTCTCGTGTTGTCTTGGAGAGAAAGAGAAAGAGCGATATAACGACTTACCTGCTTATGTTTCCCGTGAATAAAACAGAAAATGATACGAGGACTATTGATTGCACATCGCTCGTATACCTGCTCAGCGTTCTTTTCCTTTCCTCTAAGAAAAAAAACGAATCTACTACTTTTTACATGCAGAATGAGTTGAATGCTCACTCATCCTTGACCGAATGCCGTTGATCAGTAATATCTTTTGTGCGAATCGAAATTTCGTATTGATTAGAAAAAATGTTCTTTGAGCGCGTATCTCAAGTTATGTGAAATAAACGCATTCTAGCATTTATTTACTGATAAAGAGCCGATTCATAAATAATTTCGGATATTAATAAAATACGCTCTCACGTACTGTTAGGGTGCGCCATCTGTCGTTCGCTAACAACCGTTTCTACGTTCTGATTTTTGTTCGTCTCGAGATCGTCATCGATTGGATACGGTATCGATAATTCGTCTCTCTCGCTCTCTATGTAGTCGTCTTGTTATGGTTGTTATTATCTCGTTCGAGTTAGATGTTTCATTAGATTGTTGTTCGTCAGATTCGATCATTCCTGCTTTGTGGTGTCTTTCCCTTCGCTCTTTTCCTCAATAAACTACTCAAGAAACGAACAGAAAGGACGCGGATTCTAACAATAATGCCGCGACCCGATTCTCGTCAATAAAGAACATCTGAGAGATGGACATTTATGCACAATTCGATTTAGTGGATTATTCTGATTGTAGGTCTGGTCCATCCATCGAAAGTTCACGATTCATTGACGACTGATAATTGAGAACATCCTTCGCAAGGATTGTGAGGGTGAGGGTGGGGTGATCTAGATGGGTCAACTTACAGTGCAAGTTTTATTCGTAGATTCCAACCCTTGCTTCTCAGCAATCGACGTCGATAGAATAATTTTTGTCGTTGATTAGTGTGCTTTGTAACTATAAACAATATGCAGAGTTTAATCGTCGACGCGTTTTGTGTTCTTTACTAAGATAACACTCATCAGGGCTCTGCATTAACAATCAGCACACGACACAAAGTACAAAAAAATAAGAAAATGGAAAAAATGAAAAAGAGCAGCAGAAAATAGGCATGGAGACGAGAAAGATAAGACAGAAAAAGGAGCAGCAAAAAATGTTATGAAAGAACGGAAGATTACATTTTACTATTCAGAACTAGACGAATCAATTTTTCGAATTGGTTTGTTTTTGTTTCGACCATCTGGTACGCATTAATCGCTGATGCAAGTTTCCGACATTCCTTGATTATGCAACATATGTTTCCCAGAGGCGATGGAATTGAACGGGAAAATTCTTCATACTCAAACAATAGGTAAAATGGAAAAGCATTGACTTATCGAATTCGATAGCTGGCTTCTGTTTTTTTCGCTTGCTTGATAAAGGAGGGGGGGGGGACTGTTTGTCAACGAAACAGCCCTAAATGATTATCCTCACTTTGCAAGCAAGAGTTTGTCTTTATGAATCCAACGGATAGAATAGCATCCCGATTTTTTCATTAAAAGTTATTGCAAAGAATAGATAGATAGGTCATTTATTAGGAAAAAACTTCGATTAAAATCTCGGTAAGTTTCTTTGTAGGATTTTCTAAATTGAACATAATAGAAATGAACACAACGAGTATTGATCGTCTAGACCTTCAGTTTACATATCAATCAGCTCACTCATCTGTATGTGCCATGTCATTCTATATCAGTTTAACTTTGAATATGTTAATTTTTGACTTTAATATAGAGTTCCATTCGGCGTTTACATTCGGTAGCGACCAGTCGCATTATCGAGTGCTTTCGTTATTTTCTTTCGTCTTTCACATCTTAACTTCTACGAAGTTTTTTCTTACACATTCAAGTCCTCGGACTTTAAAATTTTTTGGTCTTTGTTCTCTGGTTTTTCTTTGTTCTACAAAATCACTCAGGCGGAACAAATACTTATTTTTATTTGGTGGTTCCTGATGGGATGCCTCCGAGAACAGGAGGGGGTGGTGCTGGTGACAAGAAGCGCAATAGCAGCTCGGTCAACCAGCCACGTCACTCGCCAACAACAACAATAACCACAACATCACAAAATACCCGACAAGCTGGCAACAGCTCAATGGTCAATAAATCCGGCCAACGAAACTTCAGCATAGCTCCTCTCGTCCTAGAGCGAGTGAAACTAAATAAGTTGGAACTGAATGATATCCTTAAGAAAGAACTGAAGGACATTAGAATTGCGGATATCCAACTCGCACGCTCAGGTACTTCCACCTTGTATGCGATTGATGTTCAATCGTTCAATCGTCTTTTGAACAAATTGTCATCAATTCTATGCAACAAAGGTCAACCTAGTGCAAAAGTTTTTGTTCCTCGTTCGATCCAACGGATCAAGGATACAGAAAAGTTGGCATTCGTCAAACGGGTGGATCTTGAACTATCGGAAGATCGAATAGCAGAAGCACTAAAGGCCGTTGGTCTTGATGTGACTAATGTTACTCGATTAAGTGGTAAGGATGGAAAAACCCCTATTAGGACAGTCAAGGTATCATTCAGTGACGTCGACAACAGAAATGCATTTGTGCATACTGGTTTACAAGTGGATTGCATGCACTTCACCGCTGAACCAGCATCACAAAATTCCACGCCGGTGCAATGCTACATTTGCTTGAAGTACAATCATATAGCCAAGTACTGCAGAACGAAGCAGCAAGTATGTGCTCGATGCGGTGAAAACCATCGTATGGATCAATGTACTGCGGTTAGTGAAGCAGCCAAGTGCTATACCTGTAAAGGTAATCATTTAGCCACTTTTAATGATTGTCCATTTTATAAGAAACAAGAAACAAGAATGGTCAAAATGATTAACCAATATTCGTCATCAAGCAAACCAGTAGCAACAGCACCGTCAATCTACGACATCAACCACTACCCACTACTACCGATCATGTCACAACGGCAACAAGATCACCTACGGAGTGACTTATTCGATGATTTGATCAATATATTAAGTAGCAAAATGGAAAAAATCATCGAAGAAACTACTAGCCGACTATTCCAGAAGCTACAACAGAAAATCAAGAAAATCGAAAAGTCAATAGATTTAACTGACAACAGCCAACATGATGCATTAACTATATCAGATTCTGACTTCAGTAATGATGAAGAATGTAATGTAGTTAAGTACATGAAGAGCAGACAATGTCAAAGTGTGGATACAGCTAAAGCAACAGCATCATCGATAACTGTTTATAATAAGACAACAACAGCTCCTAAGGTAGCTCCTTCATCAAAGTTACCAAAGAAGCAAAAAGAAGCATCAAAGTCGACTAAGAGAGGCCGTTCTTCGAACAGCTCTCTAGAGGCAACGACAATTCATAGCAATAAAGACCTTAGGATAAGCAACGTCGATGATTAAAGTATGCCACATTAATATCAACTCAATTACAAAACACAAAGACGAACTCCTAGCTAGATTCTCCAAATACGACATCATTTCTGTGAATGAAACTATCTTGAAGAGTGAACGTCAGTTCTCTCTCTCTTGGGTTACAATGTGTACAGAAATGACCGTGTTGGGAAGTCTGGTGGTGGGGTTCTTCTGGCAGTGAAACAACATATCAAATGTCGAGAAATGCTGAACAAGACAACACGTCAAAATGAAGCGATAGCAGTAGAGATTGAAACACATAATTTCAAATCAATACTGTTAACATCAATTTACGTGCCACCAACAGCGAAGATCGACATTAGTTTATTTCGTGAACTGCACAGTATTAACAGCAATTGTGTTATTGTAGGTAACCTTAATGCCACATTATATGAAATGGAACCAAGGAAGACTAATGCAAGAGGAAGACAGCTTCAAGAATTATTTAAAGATGGCTTGATCGATTGTGTCGATGATGATAGTGCAACATTTGAAAAATATGATTATGAAGAGAAACTCGATTGGATATTAGCCAGTCAGCCTCTGCAATCATTTATATCAAATGTAGAAACACATCCTCAAATCGGCACAATTACTGGACACAAACCGTTCACATTTGATATTCCTTTTGGAGTGCAACTAAGACCACCATCTCCAAGAATATGATTTAACTTTAAAGCGGCAAAATAGCCATCATTTAGAAGCAAGTTAGATCAGCAACTAAAGATGTGGAGAAATGATCGTCGATTAGATTCATTGGTAGATATAGAAGAATATACGTCGTTCATTACCAACAGCATACTGGTAGCAACGAAAGAAGTCTTTCCACCAGTTAAAAAAAAATGCATCAGTTATACACCAAGTGAAGCTTCGAAGAGCTTGATCAAATTAAAGCATCAAGCATACCGAAGATGGAAGAAGACTGGAGATTATAATGATAAACATCAATATTATAACTTCAAGATCTTGTTCACAAATTCACTTAAGAATGACAGAAGAAACAACATCAACAAGTTAATGTCTTCACTCTGTCATAAGAAGATGTATTCGGAAGCTGTTTGGTGAACGGTGCGCAAGTTCCATAACAAACGGAGCAAGCAAACCTATGTGAACATCATGAAATACAACAACATCACAGCAACATCAGACAAGGAGAAAGCGGACCTATTCGGGGATTACTTCCAAAATGAAGTCTACTTTCAATCTTCTGATGTGTTATCATTTCATGATCAAGTAACTCGTCAAGCAAGCATCATCAAGAATGGATTTATAACCAATTCAAACACGACTAGGTGGAAGAGGATCACTGTTAAAGAAGTTAAACTTCATCTTAAACAACTTCGAAACAGCTCTCCTGGTCCAGACAACATCCACAGTAGGTGTTTGAAGAATTATTCAGAACTACTTGTCCAGCATCTAACCAATCTGTACAATCTAATTTTGAAGAAAGGTTATATTCCAGAAGGGTGGAAAAAGGCAAACATTATTCTTTTATTGAAACCGAACAAAGACAAGTAACATCCGTCTAGCTGTCGACTGATTAGTCTCCATAGTTGCCTAGGTAAACTACTGGAGAAAATCATCAAACAACGGCTAATGCTTGAACTCGATCGACGAAATATTCTACCACAACATCAAGCAGGATTTAGACCAGGCAAAAGCACAGTCTACAACATCGTAAAATTAGAACGATATGCTGGAGGACAATTAAGACGGGAACGTCGAAAGCGCCATTCAGTTGTCATTCTCTTCGATATTAAAACGGCTTTTGACTCGGTATGGCATGATGGCTTGATTTACAAATTAAATGATCTACGTCTTCCTCGGTATGTTGTCAACTGCATGATTTCATTTCTTAACAACAGAACGACTGCAATTGAACTTGAAGGTGTATTATCACGTCCATTCAACTTAATGAGGGGAACGTCACAAGGATCTCCGTTGTCACCACTATTGTATATCATATACACGGCAGATTCGATGAATGGAATACCGACTCATACAGAACATGGGTTATTCGCCGATGACACAGCACTATGGACATTAGGAAACACCATGACAATCCTGAATACAAGATTACAACAATCTATAGATGCATTCGAAAGTTGGTGCCACCCATGGAAATTAAAATTACAACCAACAAAAACAGAGTTGGTCCACTTCAGCATACACCCAAGGAAAGCGTATAAACATCCAGTGGAGGTGAAAGTTGAAAATACAATCATTAAAACTATTGGATTATACGAGATACTTAGGTGTTATGATAGACAAACAACTCAGATGGCGAAGTCATCTCGATTATATCGAAAGCAAGATTACTCCTCGGATCAGTCTTCTTAGATATCTATCGAGAATTGCATACGAACCCAACAGCAGGACAATGATAAACATCTACAAATCAATTGTACGCACAATGACTATTTATGGTTTTCCTGTTCTACTGACAGCTGATTCAAAAGTATGGAACCGAATGCAGATCATGCAAAACAAAGCACTTCGAGCTGCACTAGGTCTACCAATCTATACATCGGTAGAATACATACATAAGATCAGCAACGTCCAGAAGATCAAGGATTATGCAATAGGATTACTGAACAAGTCAATCGAAACAGCAAATGTAAATAATGATATCATCTTGAAGAATCATCTACAAGATTTATTAAATGGAATTTAAAAACATCACCTACCTAGTAATATAATATTAACGTCGACGTACAAGATCACTGATAGGCCAATAAAATACACATGGAAAGTGTTATATCGAATTCGTTCATTACGATTCAGCTATTTTATTTTTCCATATATTATTATATTATTCAATATGATAATGGATCAATTTATTAGCTTATTCGTTTTCTTGTAATCATGCGATATGAAGTCATGTTGATCTATCGGCATATTCGAACATCATCGATTAATGATATTCATCTACCCTGTTTCATCTTCATATCCAATATGAGGTGAAGCAGGTCTATCAGCTTATTTATTCACTATCGATTAATGTTATTCATTCACTCTACTTCACTTTCATATTATATATGAGGTGAAGTAAAGCTGATGGCGTATTCGCATCGAACTTATTAAAAGACGTGATTTGTTCTACTTTTTTTTGATATTCAATATAAGAAGGAGTCAATCTCACTGCTTGTTCTTCGTTATTTTATCATTACTTACATTTCATTATTTCTCCTCTGTGTTACTTACACATGTTAAACTACATGCTGTATTATACACACCATTTATATTCATTTCTTCTTTCGAGACATAAGACATATGTCATGAGTCTCGTCATTTTTTTCTCCTAACCAGCCTTCATGTAACATCGATTATGCAAAATGTAATGGTTGTATTTTTTCTCTTTTCAATAAAGGCTTTGATTCCAAAAAAAACATGGGATGATCATTATACCGATCTCTATAGATTATTTCAATGGAAATATCTTTTTGCAAAGCTAAGAAAATATGCTACTTTCATTCCAATACATGCTCGATTCAAACAGTGCTATAGAAATATTTTATCACACGAATCTCAATGTCACAGTCTGACAAGTAATACATCATGTTCAAGGTCTTGTTCATGTCGTCATCGGTTGTTCACTTCTATCCAGTATCGATGGAGTATTTCACAAGCTATTCAGTATGCGTTCAATGACGTTTTAAAGTTTTTATCTATTCCAACAAGTGCACTTAATCCCGAACAGTTACTGAACAGTGGTGGTGATGAAATCATCAAATCGGTTGGGTATTGCTTGTTAATTAGTAAACTTTGGGCAGCTATTCGATTGAATTGGAGTTAGGAATAAATTGATCCATTCAATGCATACTAGCGCGCAGAGTAATAACATAGTCCTAGACTTGTCATTTGAAAAATTTTCATTTCCTTACTAGAGTATCTAATTTCAAACACATCTTTCAAGTTTTTTTCCAATATTTGCTTGTTCTTCTTCTTCTTCTCTATTGCAGATCTTCACATCTCCCAAGCTCTGAAGAGTGCTACCTTCGTGAAGATACGAAACGCGTCGGCGACTTCCAAAGAAAACTGCATTATATCTTTTTGTCAACAGCACATCCGGTTGATCGATTGCTGAAGAAGCAAGAGTTGAGAACAGCAGATTGGTTTGTATTTGAATTGAATATAGATTGATCTGTTTTTCCATTGACTCATCTTCATCCCAATCTCTGTCGAAATGAACTCTCCTTTTGGAAATTAAAAACTTTAGGAATTGTGAGAACGGGAATGGGAATAGGGTATGGGACTGAAAAAAAATTGTTCCCACACGACGCTAGAATTAAAGAGGTGCGGTGTCGATTTACTGAACACCAAAAGACACCGGCGGTGAGCTCAGTGCCCATCGATAGGACACCGTCAGTTTGCACTGGTTCTCAGTGATTACTGGCACCGCTGAAAGTGGAGCATCGATCATCTTTCAATACCGACCACTGATGCACTGATGCTCCCGTTGGCACTGATGATGTCAGAGACATCGAGCTCACTGACATCATGTAATTAATTGCTACATTTTTATGGCAAGAGATGCGCTTAGAATAAATAGAGAACGCTCACAAGATGGATGCATGTGGTTTTAAAGGTAAATAAAGTTTTATTATCATGATATAACAAAAAAAAGACCATCGAAAAATTAGGTTAAAAAAATGAAAACAAGAATAAAGAAAGAACGTATTTCTAGGGTTATAAGCGTGATAAAAGAAAACGACGCAGGAACAAATGATGAAAAATGATTGGTAGGATACAGCGTCCATCACATAATCATAAAGAAAGAAAATTTCGTTGATTCTTTCATAGAGTTTAAAATTTGCTCGAGTCAGCTGTAATAAATATAAAAAATATAGTAAATACATTCGACAGACTAGCCAACTGATTTAGTCTTTAACCAGTAAAATTGTCCAAGGTATTCCAATATTTTATCTGAAAGATATCATGATATTTCGCTTACGAAGCACAGTCAGTGACCATTAGAATTTATGTGTCAGTTTTTTGCAGTATTGTCACTGACACCGCACGTTCCTACTCTAGAACAAAGATCACACAAACCATCAGAGAGAAGAGAGAGACAAGAAAGAAAAAGGAGAACATTGTGTTGGATGGTCCATCTATAGGTCAAGATAAGCTACATGTAAATTCACTTTTTCCATTATCACCACTGTTAACGCCTAAGAATTTCTTTCACGTTGACAATGGCGGCAGTAGAAAAAGTGAATTTACATGCAGCTTATCTTGACTCCATCTATACAATATTTATGTACATGGCGTTCTTAACATAGTATTATACCAAATTATCTCACATCTTATTCCAACAGCTTTTGATCGAAGTTATATATCTCCATATACGTTGGATTATCCCTGGATGCGTTGGATTTGCCTTTGGATACAATGGAGTTGTGTCTTCATACGTTGGAGTTGTCTTTTGATACGATGATTTTGACCCTTTGTACGTTAGAGTTTTTCCTTTATATTTTGGAGTTGACTTTTGATATGATGAAGCTGTCCCTTCATACGTTGGAGTTGCCCATTCATGCGTTGAATATGTTCCTTTATACATTGGAATTATCTCTGAAACTTCTTCTTGAGTTGCCATCCCAACGTCACTTTGGTTATCGATTGAACGTAAAATAATCTTCTGACCATAAATATTCGTAACTTCAAATAGTGAATAAGGAGAAAATAGATATTCTTCTTCACGTGGATAGTCCGAGATATTTGACACGTCCCTCACCTGAGGACATCCAGCATAAATATAAATCTTGAATAAAGTATTGCCACAAGATTTTGCCAGAGATTTCGACTTCGACGTTGAGGTGAATCCACAAAATCGAAATATCGTACCAATCTTGAAATAAGCACGCTGTTGATAATCTAAGTCCATTCCTCGATAGACGATACAAGCTTTCGATGGTGAGTTATAGTTGATTTGACTTGTAAATCGACGAATCAATGGCATCATATAACGTAGTACTCGGTCATTGTCTTGATATAATTGCTGATTGATATATGCGTAGAACCTTTCGTCATCAATTTTGACCCCAGAAGTATATGTTCGAATGACATCATCTTCATCTTCGGCATCGTTTATTTTCGAGATCACCTGGTAACAGTTAACAATTCTTGACAAACTATATAGTGCATTTACCACTGTGCTTTTATCTGGACATCGTTCCGTTTTACTATACCAGAAATGAAAACGACTTTTGTAGAAAGCTTCTTGAGTTACAATAGGTTCCCTGTAAAAGAACCGATCTTTTCTGAGACCAGTCATTCAATCTACAAATCAATAAAATATATGAGTTCGATAACAAACCAAATGTGAAGAGAGGGTCCATCAGATCACCAACCAACCCAGTTTCCGAAAATTTTTGACTTTCAAAACTGAATATGTCATTTGAAAGAGCGCAGAATGTTAGCTCGATATTCAAGTTTTCAACTCTCTCGAATAAGCCTTTGCCGGACTATGCCTATTCAAATGTTTTTCTTCCAAGTGTGTTGCATAAAAAATGAAAATTTTTTTTTTTAAATGTTTTTCTCACAAAAACTCGATTGGACGTGTTACAATCATACACCAATCGATAGAGCGAAATCAGCTCTACAAAACTAGACTGTTTTCCCATCTAAATCGAGTGGCCAAAATACTTTGTGATAGGTAAAGTGATGGATCTTGCAATATTCGCACTATCATTTTGGCCGGTTTTTCCCGTCATTTCCATACCTTTTTGAGAGAACCTAAAGCAAATCTTTGATATGTTGTAGAGCGTGAAAAGACGCATTTTTTCATATAAAAATGTTGCTTCTAAAATGCTAGGCAAGTACTCAAAATCTACTGAGAAAGTTGTCCACTGAGAGGTTTTTCAGTATATTTCTATGGAATCTTTCACATATATTCTGGATGGATGGTCGAGCAATTCACCAAGTTTTCCCCATATTCAGTATAAAGTAAAACCTTTTTTTTAAAGAACACCTGTCATGAATGAACAACCTCGAAGTTCATTCATATTTTAGTCCGATGGGTTGATTGTTCATAAAGATGCATCTCTCATAAATAGATAGCTTCCACATCTTCTGAGTACTCTTTCCATAGTGCCAATTGCTTTTGCACCTCCTTCCTCTTATTGAATGGATAAAAACTCATTTTTTCTCTTTTGTTCTCATATCTTTATCATCATCAACCAATGTACGATGCAAAATATTCCGTTGTTATTCTATTCCATTTTATTTGAGTTCTCGAAAATCACAGCATCTCTCACAGATAAACAGGTCATAATAGTGGACATTTTTAGTCGATTCCAGTGGTGTTCACAAGGGGGAAAAAACGGAATCTTGGAATCCGGTGGGGTATAATGGAATCGAATTGAATCCGATGGAATCAGATGGAATCCAATAGAACCTTGAAATCTTCAGTTCACAGGTTCTCAGAAATAGTATTATTGCAGGAAAATCTGTTCAAATACATCATCAATGAATAGAACAACCTAAGAACATTTATCGTAATTTTCTCATTCAGGATCTCTTTTTTTTAAACCTTGTAATGGTATATATGTTTTTCGCCGAAACATACTTCGTCGAAAGCATTTTTTTGGTTATGGAGAGCGCCCCAAAAATGAGGGTGAAGACAAAATGGGTTGACCTCTTCATGTTAAGCAATCCTGTATAAAAATTAAAAGACTCACAACAGTTTAAAGCATTGCACGAGTGTTTCGACGAAATGCTTTTCGGTGAAGAGGATTACAATCACTTACTTTAGTTAGTCATAATTAGGTGAGTACCAATCAGTTGATTGTTAATTATTTCTCAGCTAATTATAACTACTTAGGGGATGCCAAAAGTAGTGTCGCCTCCATCTTAATTTCGTATAGAACGCTTAAGAAAAATCTCTTTTTTTATGAACAGATAGAGCGTCTTTTGCTCTATCTTTCTATGCTATTTGATCACTATTCAATTGATGTTATAATAATAAAATTTCGATAAGAACTATTTTTGTTGATGACTAGCTGGTAGCATTATATCATAATGATTAGAACATTTTTGCATTTCATTTTATTATCACTTAATAGGTTGTATTAAGAAACAAAACATACCGCAAGATGCAGCGTGAACAGCTCTACAGTTTATAAAGGATCGTTTATTATATAGTTGCACTTTTATTTTAAAAATGGACAAAACTCTGACCGACCAAATTTCGACATTTCCAATAAACTAGATGCTTTTTCGGTAAAAGTTGAATTCGTTTTTTCTTATCTCATCATTTTATTACCTAATCTATATTATTAGAAAAAATAAAATACACTATAAGATGCGGCGTGAAAAGCTCTACAATTTACAAAGAACAATTATGAAAAGATACAATAGAAAAAGAACGAATTCATCTTTTACCAAAAAAACAATCTCGTTTTCACGACATCGAAATTTAGTCGGTCAGAGTTTTGTCCATTTTTAAAATAAAAAGTGCAACTATAAAGTAAGCGATCCTTTTTAAAATGTAGCGCTTTTCACGCTGCGTCTTATGGTATATTTTGTTTTTTAATACAACCTATTAAGTGATAATAGAATGAAATACAAAAGTGCCCCATTTTTTATACCACATCCATTATGATCCAAATGTTACCAGCCAGTTTGCATCAAAACCAGTTCTTATCGAAGTTTTAGTATAATGATATCAGTTGAAGTGTGATCAAATAGCATAGAAAAGTAGAGCAAAAGACTCTGTATCTTTTTATAAAAAAAAGAAATTTTTTTCAACCATCCTATAAAGAAATTTGGTAATGGCGACACTATTTTTGATATGCCCTAAGAATATATCTCTTTTCTTTAATGGTTAGTCCAAAGAATTTATATGAAAAGAAACCTCGAAACGTCACTCACCGTTATGAATCAGATAAATATTAGATGTGATGCTCATTGAATTCTACACATAACATTTATATATCTGAACCAAAAGACACGTCGAACTTGCAGGAAGTTTCCATGAATTAGTGGAAAAAACTGCAGTTATGAAACTTTACGTCATTGGATTTTTCATTTAATGATGTAATCTAACGACACATCAATGTTGAAAAGTAGATAAAGAGAGCGAAACAACACAATGGTAGATATCAGTTTGAGAGAAACAAAGCACGATGAATCATATTACATAGAAAGAGAAAATAATGGACATCAGTGGCGTAGCCCAGGAGTAGAGTCATTAAGCAATTGTCCAAGATTCCAATAGTTATTGACCAAAGATATTTTTGAGATAGTACTAACTGTTCAGTCATGAAAACCTTTCATGAACACGTAAGTTCGCATACTTTCGTAATGAAATTTTAATAGATTATCTCTTTTTGGGCCCTGACTAACTGATCTAAAAATATCGTTGAACGCTCTTTTTTCATTAATAGATGAACATAATGATTACACATGATTGATATTTGGTAAACGCACTGATCCTTATACTTAAATACTTTGTAAAAAGAACATGGATGAATGCTTAGTGAGTTTTCAAAGCATATCAAACTATATCGAATGGCTACGCTTGTAGTGCTTTAAACTAAACATTTTGGGGATGTAAGAGCAGACATCCTATTCCGCGATGTTGCACATTCTGGAAACAGTTCCGCCCACGGAATCAATTCCACCGATTCTGGAATTTCATTTGTATACTAGCTGATTCGAATGTGGATTTTTCTAAAGAGATTATCATATATCAGGTAAAACTCATTCTTTAACTGTAAAAATTTGGTTATGTACCTAAAAAGACTTGGCCTACAAAATGAGATAGTTTTCATATAAATCTGAGACATTCGATTAAGTACATTTAGTCGCGGCTCTCGTGCAGTGACTCTTATATAGTTGAAAATGTTTATTTTTATCGAGAAAGACGATGCTCATTTAAACGGGTTTGGTGGAGAACGTCGAAAAGGAAAATGTACAAGATTAAAATAGCGAAAGGGAAAACGTCGAACACAAAATCATGGAACAGGAAAACATCGAAAGAGAAAATATTGAATTTTTTTTTTCTATTTTGAAATAACATGAAGATATTTTATTTTAATTTTTTGAAAAAAGTAACAATTATTACTACACAACTATATGTTTATTTCATTTTTTTCCTCCGATCAATAAAGTTGACCCTGTCAACAACTGTTTCGAATTTATTTCACCATTGTTAAGCCTAATATTTAATATTTTCAGTCGTCTTTGATAAGCCGTTTTGGTTGTTGACTGTTTCATATTCGACGCACCAGACGCAAGTTGTATTGCTATACGTTCAAATCTGATATGTTCATCTTGAACTAATTTTATAAACGACCATATATTTGGATGCTTCTTGGCAATGCGCGACCCAAAGCGTCGATTATATGCTAAAATCAGAAAGAAAACAGATTTATTCTCCACTCAAAACAAAGTTTTCCTAATCCCTGGTGAAAGGGTACGGCATATATACGGCCGCAAACGGTTCGAATATGGTGAGGTGTACGGTGTATATACGATACGGAAACCGGCGGCCAGGATTCCGGCGAAATACGGCTCGAAAACAGCCGTAAAGGATGCAAATACGACGTCTTTACGGCCGCATACGGTCCGAAAACGGCAGCCGGATTGTATCGCCTGGGATACCTTCCGAGATATTGTTCGTCCGATGAGCGCTTTCGTTTGCATTCCACAATGATAAAGGAATGTTACCATTGATCCATTGACGTTGGAAATAAATAAACAAATCATCTAAAGATAATGATGATATTGCACGAATACGATTAAATTGTTTTTCGACTTCTGATATTGGCATGAGAAATAAAGCCATTAACTCTCGGCACTGTTCCCGTATCTTTTCATCTTATTTATGATCAGATGCCAAGCCTAAGTTAGAAATATTTCGATGTATTGCCTGCAAAAAGTGAGAATTACAGGCTGAATGTGATGATGTTAGAAAGTAAAATAGAAAATCACAGCTGTGAAGACAAATGCATAGTACAAAAATGAGCAAAAAAACATACTGCTATTCGAACTGCTGCAAAAGTGCTGATTCAAAATCGGAAATCACACGTTTTGGTTCAAGTGTAGCGTTGCGTGTCAATGCTTCATCCTTCAAACGCTGAAATAATTCCACGTGGGTAGTTGCTCGACGATATGACAATAAGCAGAATGCCACCGATAGTCCTTTAAAGAAGATAGAAAAGGTTACAGAAATGATGAAGCAATGGACAATTCGCTCATTAAGAATACCTGATCGAAATGATTCGGTGCAGTACTGAAAGTACCATCGACAAAGATGAGATCACTGGCAAATAGCACGTCTAATTGTTGATTACTTGAAAACATAAGAACACGTTCTTTGCCACGTTTCGGAAAATAATCCATCAACAAGAATCGTTTTCCCGACGTTGTTTTTTGATAAGTGGATGGAATGTCAAACACACAAGATTTTGGAATAACTGGTGTGTATTTTTGGCGCGCTTTGCTCATGTTTGAACCTAGTACAAACAGATAAAGTGAAGATCATTTGTAATTAATTTGTTGAAGACTACTTACGAAATTCAGTAATAGTTGGTAGTTAAGCTATCACTTCCTCCAACAGACAAGCTTTTTTTACTTCTTCATCATAAATTCTTGTGAGTGATGTTGTTTCATTTAAAATACGTTCTTTCATTCTATGTTTCAGCTGTTTTACTGCTAATAAATGAGGTTCAACAACATGATTGTGATTGCCACTAATTAACAATAGTTCATTTTTTGTATTTGTATGTGCAAAGACATTGCAACCACGTTCATTGCAGATCCACTATTTTTTTAATAATGTTGTTCTAATACATTAAAATATATAATTATCGTGAACCAGTAACGGTTTCCCTTTGTTTGATGATAAAAATAAAACACCCAATTCTGTCGCTAGTGGTGGACTTGAATCCATAATGTTGTTTGGAGCATCTCGAGGGTGAGAGGGTGAGGGTGAGGGTGGGGTGTGGCTATGAGGGTGTGAGGGTGGGTGCTGGTGAGAGCGAGACACACACACTCGACTCTTTCGTAAAGATGAGTGTGAGTGCGGAAAGATGGACACCGTAGTAGATCGTACTAGAACCTACTTATCCTAGTAGACGCTAATGACATCTACTGATCCTAGTACATCCTAGGGACTCTACTGATCCTAGTAGACTTTAGAGTTCTACTAGATCCAGGAGAACCTAATAGACCTTGCACACTATAGTAACTCTTAGTGGATTGGAGTAGACACTACTACAACACACTCACTCTAATGGGCCGCAGAGATCTTACTTGAACCTAGTGGATCCTACTCACTCTAGAGACCCCACTAGACCACTCAGAAAAAAATGAGGAGTTTTGCGGAACCCCTCAAAAAGGTTCTCTATATTTGTAAAAGACTCCAAATGTGTCAAAAGTCTCAAAAAAACGATAAAAAATTCTACAGAACCTAAAAAAGGTTCTGTGAGAGATGATTCTGCGAGAGGGCAAAACGCAGAACTTTGAAAAGGTTCTGTAGAATTTTTTATCGTTTTTTTGAGACTTTTGACACATTTGGAGTCTTTTAGAAATCTACAGAAGCTTTTTGATGGGTTCCGCAAAACTGCTCCTTTTTTTTCTGAGCATAGTATACTCTAGTAGATCCTACTGAATTTAGTAGACTTCAGAGAAGCTAACATACCCTAGAGAGACCACTAGACCTTATACACTTTAACAGAACCCAGCGGACGCTATTAGACTACTGCACCCTACTCATCCTAGTAGACCCTAAAAATTCTACCAAACTCTATAGAGCCTAGTAGATTCTCCACATCGTAGTAGACTCTACTCATTCTGTCAGATCCCAGTACACCCTACTCTGGAAAAAAATAACGTAGGATATAAAACGCTTGCCCTATCAACAATTCATCATCAATCCCAAAAAGGTTTATCACAGTCTCTTAAACCCTTTACGGGTTTCGGAGCCGATGGGTTTATGAAAGTAAAGGTATATGATAATAACAAGCGTTTGTGATTACCATATAAGTGAAGATTATTCTACGCTTACAAGAAAAATGTTTATTATTCTACGCATAGGCGTAGATTATTCCGTGGTTTCATGAAAAAGGTTTTTTATTCTACGTATAAGCATATATTATTCTACGCTTACATGAAAACGGTTTATTATTGTACGTTATTCTTAAGGGAACTTATTCTTTCGACTTTTATGGAAAGGATATATAATCTACGGTAGCGGAATATGTTGTCCTGCGTGTAGTTTTTTTGTTGAATGCTTGAACAACTCGTTGCAGGACAATTGGTCGGAATGATATAATTCAATTCTAAGTTATTGTTATTTCATAAGTGAATTGACCTATTAAGATAAATTAGAAACACAAAATTCAATGATTTTAAAAATTGTAAAAACTATTTTAATAATTAAACGTAAAATCATTTCGATTTATATTGTCATAAGGTATTCTGGTTTGATAGAAACGTTGAATGTATTTTCTGCTGAGCGATTAATACTGGTAAGAGGAAGAAGTCATAACTGAGAAATCATCGATTAATTCATGCTACTTTAATTTTAAATATTGAAAATATGAGTTGATAGTTTTTAAACTAATAGAATTTGTACATTAAATAAAGAGATTTAGCAAAAAAGATTTTATCAAAAGTTTGTTTTATTGTACGAAAGCTAGACTTTGACGATGAACAATAGACTGCACCTATTTTCCTAAATTATTGCCTTATGTGTTGTACATCTTGAGCCACAGTAAAAATCGAATGAAAGATGCAGTACTGGTTCTGCTTCTATAAGGAAGCTTTTGCCGCTGACATAATTCAAATAACCTGACTTTTGAATGTATATAGGGCGATGATTTCACTGCTCAAGATGAAAACTCAAAGTTTAGTTATTAAGAATAGTCTGTACAATTTTTATATTTATTGAGTTATGTGTTTCCAACTTATTTTAATAGGTCGAATTATTTATGAAATAACAATGATAAGTTATTATTGGTTTTTATCATTGCAACGAATTGTCCGACCATCGATTTGTGGTCGTGGAGTTTACGAAAATCGAATTGTGACCTTTTCTATAAAAAAAGATTATTTTACCTTTGTTGACAATGAAATGATTGTTCTTTTCTTTTCAGCGAGTCAGTAATGAATGTAGAGAGTCACTTCTTAGTTGATTTGAAATAAAAAACAGCCTTTAATGTATATTAACCCTTTCACCGCGATTCCATTTCCATAGAAAGCAACATCTCTAAATTCGTTTTATTACAAAACAAAATACACCACAAGATGCAGTGTGAAACGCTGTACAATCTACATCGTAAAGCTTATTTCGATTGTATACCATATGTATTCAAAAAAAAAGCAAAACTGTGTGGGACCAATTGTTGAGGTTGCAGAAATTGATCGCACAGAATTTTGTTTTTTTGAAAACAAAAGGTATACAATCGTAATAAGCTTTACGGTATAGATTGCAGAGCGCTTCACGCTGCATCTTGTAGTATATTTTATTTTTCCTTACGAAACAATATCAGATGATAAAAAGATCAAATAAGCAACATGAAATTTCACATTCCTGTGGAAAAAAATGATGTTTTCCTAACCTAGAAAACAAGTCAGACAGAGTTTTATATTCTTTCAAAACAAAAGTTAGACAATTAAAATACGCTTTACTATGAGGATTGTAGAGCTTTTCACGCTGCGTCTTATGGTTTACGCGGTTTTCTTAATAAAACGTATTTCGAGATTAGAATATGAAATGCAAAGTGGGATTCACCGGTGGGTCCCATCGCGATGAAAGGCTTAAAATAGTTTTGGGGCTAGAAAAACATTACTTTTTCTATACGATTTTTTTGTAAAACTGCGTTAACAAATGATTTTTCCTTGTTTTCTTCGCTAACTCAAGGTCCGGATTACAATTCAAGTCCATATTTAGAATCCTCACGAAAAGGCGCATCGAACTACACTAAAACTATATTCTTTTTCCCGTAAAATCTATTGTTAATTGTATTGATATTGGTTTTTCATCACGAACTCTAACGTATTGTTTTTTTATAGTCCCTTATTACTCGCTTTCTTTTCAGCACACAATCAAATCAGCTTTGGTATGGTTCGATGCGCCTTTTTCTAAGGATTGTAAATATGGTCTTGGATTGTAGTTTCTACCTTGATTTAGCGAAGAAAATAAGGAAAAATCATTTGTCAACGTAGTTTTACTAAAAAATCATATAGAAAAAGTCCTGTTTTTCTACTACCAAAAGTATTTTAAACATATCTCCATCGAAACAAAAGGTAATTGGCAATATTTTTATATCAAAATGTTCAGAATTAAAAGCTGTACAAACTGCGTAAGATTAATGTGGATGAACAAATAATCTTAAATTAAGAAGATCCTCCTAATGAATGCTCTCTCATCCTAAAAATGCAAAAAAATCATTGTTTGTTGAGTTGTTTTTTTGATTCAAAAACGCGAGAGCTCCTCCCTAGTGCATCTTGTAGAGCAATTAATTCTCTACAAAATCCTGTATATGGCTCTGTCTGGAAATAATTTTTTTTTGTAACTTTTTTCATTACAAAAGCATACACTAAAATATAGTTAGTGAATAGAATGTATGAAAACACAATATGACTAAAAGTTTAGAAAAACTTCAATGTTTTATAGTCAAAATGTAGCTTAACTCATTAGCTTTCAGAATATATATGATGATTGGTACCATATTGGTATAGGTGAAAAAATCTTCTAATAATAAGAATTTCTAAAACCAAGCTTTTTCGTGTATTACCTGAGAATACGCATAAAAATCGTGATCACTATATATGGACCGCTTAGAGAAATCTATAAAACTAACTTTAAATATTTTAATATCTCAATAAGATCTACAAATTCTGAAAGTTTCATTCGATTTAAAGAAAGTTGTGTATAAAGTGGTTGAGATCCAAGAAATACACCCTATTGAAATTCCAACTCAGAATAAACAATGATTTTGAAAAAGTCATATGACGACAAGTACTTGAGCAAAAAATATTAACTTAGACACAATTCACGCTCGTCTGAAGACTCGCTCAGCTCTTTCTCGTAGAAATCGTGTTTCTAAATTACCGTCAAGCTATTCATTTACAAAATTTTAAAAAATCGACGTCAGATTCAAGTTCCCGGACATTAATGGCCGTTGACCAAACTTCATAAAAAACAAATGCTTTTTGTTAAAAATTTGTTGTTTGTTTAAAAAATTGATCGTCAAAAAAATTCTAAAAAACTAACATCAGATTCGAGTTCCTCGACCCCGATTACCCTTCGGTCAACCTTTATAAAAAAATTTTTTTTTGCAAAAAAAGTGGTCCTTTGTGTAAAAAAATTAATCGGAAAAAAATCTTAAAAAACTAACATCAGATTCTGATTCCTCGACCCCGATTACCTTTCGGTCAACCCTTATAAAAAAATTTTTTTTTGTAAAAAAAGTGATCCTTTGTGTAAAAAATTGATTCTCAAAAAAATTCTAAAAAACTAACATCAGATTCGAGTTCCTCAACTCCGATTACCCCTTCGGTTAAGTTTTATAGAAAATATGAATAAAATGTTTTTTTGACCTTGTGCGGACATACACGCAATCAATCAATCAGACAATTTATGTTTGTAAGACTCTTCTCTACGAGAAAGAGAAAAAGAAAATAAACAATTAAAACAATTTGTTAAATAAATTCAAGTTGAAAATAAAAAAATTAAAGATATTATCTTAAAATTAGAACGTATTATATATGATTATGAACATCTTAAGTAAGAAAATCAACATTTTAGCTTTTGTATCTTATTTATCAGTAGAAAATTCAACTAGTTCTAATACAGATATTTATTATCTAATATTAAAATAGTTGAGATATGAAATTGAAAAATGAATATTACATAATAAATAATGAGAGATGATAATGAACGATATTTTAAATATAGATGTCGATAGTAACAGATACATTTATTATTTCGAGGACGAAGTAAACGAATTTTATTTTTCTTATTGGCAATTACTAAAATTCATAATCATTTAATTCTATCTATTGTTTTAACATAATTAAAAAAATGTCTTCAACTAATGATATATTTGATGAGAATGAATTATATTTGATTAAAGATGTCACTAAAAAATTTAAATTTCTCCTAATTATATTTTTCATAACTTAGGGTTGGGAAAAATCGAAAAATTTTTTAGAAGAAATCCCATTTTTCAATCAACTTGGTGATGAAAAAATAAAAAGAATTGTTGAACAAGTTAACGTGAAACGATATTGTAATGGTGAAATACTTTTCCGTGAAAATGAAACTAGTAATTTGTTTTATATAATATTACAAGATAAAAAAACGTATCAAGGTTTTTCGATTGATAAACATTTACGTTTTAGGTCAAGCCAGTTGTTATACAAGATTTGACGGTTCACTTGTTCAAATAGCTATATTAAGATGTGGAGATTTCTTTGGTGGCAAAGTTGTGTTTAATGATTTGCCAAGTGTAGCAACAGTTGAAGATGAAGATAATCTCTTTTGTTTGACTATGACTTGTCATGCTTTTCAAGAAGAATTAGCACCTGTTATTAATAAATTTAAAGAAGTGGCTGATCAATATGAAATATATCAGTAACAGATTTAAAAATCATCTTTTATTATAAAACTTTTTTTTATAGTTTCAGTTTATTTTGCTTTCACACTCTTTCGTCTATAAGGTTCATCAAAAAAAAATTTCAAACACAAAAAAGAAAAAAGAATTTTCACTCTCATATAATCATATTTCGAATATCTAATCTTCATAAAAAATTTCCTTGCATGATTAACTTGATAAAAACCATTAGAATTATGATTGGAATAACTAATTATGTATAGAATCAATAGAAAACATAAACATGTTAAATAATTTGTCATATTTTTATTTCTTTTAAACATTGTTCACAACCTTTTTTTAACTGAACTTTATTAAGTTCATTAAATCGATCACAATTTAAATGAAAAAT